>JACSVZ010000007.1:34248967-34493967 GCA_014706295.1 Lycocorax pyrrhopterus obiensis
CCTCTCCTCTCCTCTCCTCTCCTCTCCTCTCCCTCCTCTCCTCTCCTCTCCTCTCCTCTCTCCTCCTTCCTCTCCTCTCCTCTCCTCTCCTCTCCTCTCCTCTCCTCTCCTCTCCTCTCCTCTCCTCTCCTCTCCTCTCCTCTCCTCTCCTCTCCTCTCCCTCCTCTCCTCTCCTCTCCTCTCCTCTCCTCTCCTCTCCTCTCCTCTCCTCTCCTCTCCTCTCCTCTCCTCTCCTCTCCTCTCCTCTCCTCCTCTCCTCTCCTCTCCTCTCCTCTCCTCTCCTCTCCCTCCCCTCCCCTCCCCTTCCCCTTCCCCTTCCCCTTCCCCTTCCCCTTCCCCTTCCCCTTCCCCTTCCCCTTCCCCTTCCCCTTTTTCCCTTCCTTCTCCTTTCTCTCTCTCTTTTTCCTTTTTTCTTTTTTTCTTTTTTTCTTTTTTCTTTTCTTCACTTTTTTTTTTCCTTCCACTGAGGAACAGCCTGACCAGCAATATGAATTTAGTTACTTACATATCTATGCTCTCCCTTCTGCAAATCATTCACTTAAAGAGCATGTAAAAAACCCCCACTATTCTCCAGAGCAGCAAGAAAGTGGGATTAAAGACCCATGGGAACTGTTTCTAACATCTTATAAAAAAGAAGAAAAGTCACAGGAGAATTCAAAGGTACAGTTCTTAGACATGACAAGGACCAGCAGGGAAATTAAAAATATCTCCAACAGAAATCTGAATCCAAAGTGTAGGGGTTGTACAGGTGCCACACACATACAGAAGTGAAATAGCAGAAGTTAATTGAATACAAATCTAAGGGGGAGAGGGAGGGCAGAAAAGGAGCAAAATGCAATCTTGTAAAGGCAGTGAAAAACTCATCATTAGACCTGACACTGAATTTAAGGCTAAATCATACCATGAGAGTACAGCCTAAAGCAAGGGCATACTTCAAGAAACATAATTTTACAATAAAGTACCTAGATGCACAAGTTCAAACAGAGGGAAATAGATTAAAAGTGACCTTCTATAAGTAATAAAAATTACCTCAATATGGAAATGTTTTTAAAATATTTTATAAACCTAAATGATAGGTTAGAGGTCAAAATAGGTGTACACTTACAGACTTGTATGACTATCAGAGAGGTAAACTTTCAGTGCCAGTAGTTTTTGAAGGACAGGAAAGGAAACTTCTGGTTTTTAGAACACTATCAAGGTACTTATTAAAAAAAATTTGATCAATCTTATTCAGTCATCACTGAAAAAGTATCCTGTGATGTAACCTTGGCCACCCAACTTTGACAGCTATTTTTTGTACTAGTGGGAGTGACAATGCTGAATACACACCGTGCATTTGAAACTGCAATTTTCACTATAGACAAAGTACCATTACCTGCAAAAGGGGCATAACAAAGTGCCCTACTTCATCTGTAATGCTGATTTCAGCTGATTAACTAATTTTTAAATCTAGAATCAGAGCCCATGTCCTTGTTTTGGTCCTTTATCTCATTGTACATTAAGGTAGATACTTAGAAATATGTCTAGCACTTTTCAAGCACTGTAAGTTTAACACCAACAATATTCCCACAGAAAAACCAATGTGAAGGCCAGTAAAAGCATTCAATCAGTATTATTTGTCATGCTAAAATGTCAACGTGCATTAATCAAAAAAATGTTGGGGACCAGTTAAACTCTAAGGTGAACCTTACAGGATTATGCTTAGCTTTAGCATACTCAGAATTTATGGTGATTCATGTAGAATCACCTATCCAGCTCTCACATTCCTAACCTGTGTTTCCAAGTGAGAAATGATTTGGTAGATTGATTTGGCAAAAAGATTCTGGCATCTTAGTAGGAAGCAGAGGAATTAAAAACTATACACTTGGAAAGCTATAAGCCCATGAAAAGCAAATATTTAACGCCAGCAATTTTGCAATACATAGGCTTTATTGTCCAATGTGACTCTTCAGCAGAATTACAAACAAATTGGAATTTGGGAGGCAAATAACAAACCTTTATCTTTTATGTGGACTTCTGAGAATGTATAGCAAAGTCAGAATTATCTTACCAGTAAAACCTTAAGTCCAGGTTTCTGGCTGTGTCAGAGCAGGCTGAATGTTTTTTGTGAAAAATCTCATATTTCACAAGGCAGTGTGGAGCTAGATGATAGTGACCTTCCCTCTAGCATTACCAAATGTAATCCACGTCTTATGTGTAAGGCAGTTGCAAAAGCTGGGAGTATGTTTGCTTCTGCAAATAGATGACTACAAAATAACTGCACAACATCTTATATAAATTCTAAGTTTTTTTGCATTTTCTTCTTAAATCATGATTATTTAGAATCAACCCCTTGATCATGTAAGACACTGGAAATAAACGCCTTTGGTAATTTCAAATATGAAAATTTTCAAATATGAAAACACCTTTTACAAAAAAAAAAAACAACAAAAACAAACCAACCCCCAAAGTCAATAAAACCAGTAAGTGTTTGGTCAGTAAATATAAAAAATTAAGATTTTTTTTCATTGAGCAGTTATGATTTATGCTTTATCTTGTGAACATTATTTTTTCTGATTAACCCTGTTATTCTGAGATTTTCTTTCTAATTAAGAGTGTTGGGAAAATAGTTTTGGAAATGAAAGTTCCCTTTTGCACACAATGATGACCACAGCAAAATAGATTGCTTTATACTGCCCCAGCGCTTTTGGTTGTTTTGCTTTTTGTTGTTTTGCTTTTGGATTTTTTCCTGATAGACTGCTTTTAGGAAAGGCAAGTGGGGCATATTCTGTGACTGGTCAAATAATTGTTCACTTCAAACTAAAGACCATCTGATAATGTCAGTTGTGTTGTGCTGTGCTTTTATGCTGTGAAGTATTTTCCAACAGAAAACAGAGTTTAACTAACTGTGTTTTAAATATTTCATTAAAGGAATAAAAAGTACTGAATCTTAAACAGCTTTTTAAATATAATTCATAATCCGAAAGCTATATTAATGTGTTGGCTCCAAACTAACAGTCTGAAAATAATTTATTTTCCAGATATTGTTATCTTTAAAATTATTTGAATCATAGATAAATGCAATGAAGAGATACTATTTTAATAAAAAAATAAATCTCACAGAAAATGGCTTAAAATATATAGACAAATCAAATATCTTTTGAATATCTATTTTACTCCTTGGTCCCAGGCAAACAATGGAACTATTAGCAAGAACACATTACTATGCTCAAAGATATTTCATATGGTATTTGACAATCCATAGGGGCTACTTCTCCTCCTCCATAAATAAGATATATAATTTAATGGGTCTCTTTTATCTTACACATCGTAGCAAATCTACAAGAACATCACTTAACCTCCTCTAGCCATCTTTCACCTACCATATTCTCACAGACATGAATAAACTGAAATTATAATACTTTAGATTTTTGTATTATGAATATGTATTTTCACACGTTAAACGTTGTCCCATCCACAGCAGATTTGAGACTGTCAAATACATTAAAACTACTGATTTGAGGAATGTATAAGACTTCCAAACATCTTGGGGATATGTAAAACATTATGAAATCAAGTGACTGTGAGCTATGACCCACATATTTCAGCTGTAAATTTCCAAAGTCAAATATGTACTGGAAATGTTATGCTAATAGTGTCTTGTTCCTTCTCATGTAACTGCCTCAGCACATCAACATGACAGGTGTCACATGCCATGTTTTGTGAGCCACAGCATTGCTGATTGCAGGAAAATGACAACCGGGCAATTGATCGCCTATTTCTTATTGATGACTATAAAAAACTCCAACCATACCACATCCTTAATTCTTTCCAAACTTTCATATCAGTTAGTCCCAGAACTAATGTAAGCCCTTCCCTCTTTCTTAGGAATTTGGAAAACATCAGGAAAGCTCCATAGTGGGTGTATTTTGGCATAGGTTTTACAAATGACATTTTTACAAATGACATCCATGTCAAGTTATATTATTTGAGAGCCTGGTTCTCATTTAAAAAACTCAGAATGCTTAGATAGATTACAGCCATTTGCTTAGCTGATATTTTTTTTTCTGACATTGGATGATTATATGTGACTTTTTGAAAAAATCAATCCTCTTTGTTATACTAGGCAAGAAAATGATGAATGCTTTAAAAACATGAACTTGTATAAAGCCATGAAAAGTAGGGAAAAATTGAATAGTTGTATTCTGCTTTCAAGGCTATTGTAAAGCAAGGCTTTACTTGAAATCTTACCAAAAAGACTTTTCCCTATGATTTCCCTTCTACACAACCTTCAGACACACACCTGAGGTTATGGATGGTTGCTCAGACAAGCCTCAAAAATCTAAATCTTGCGATTTTACTTACTTGGTAAAGTACTTATTTTTTGATTTATTGCTATTCACTTTCAAAAAGTGCAGCATTTCATGTGTGATTTCTATCGAGATAATGATGAGAAACACCAGCCAATATGCTGTGTGAATGCAGAACAAGGAAGTTGGTCTCAAGCAATAGACATCTGTACAAAATAATTTCTCTTCACATTGCAGCTGTTCAGTATCATACAGATGCCAATTCTAAGACACAGAGAATTGTGATGATCACGTTTTGCAGGTGCTCAAAATGGACACAGCTGCTTTTAAAAGACATGGATATTTTCAAATTATCTGTGTTTCCTAGTATGTTTTACAGCTCTCTGGTCTCCCGCATCTGTGCTAGCCACTTAAATTGCAAACTATTTGGTGCTGTTGTGAAAGAGCATTGCATGTTTGCCCAGCATGTGGGGCTCTTGGATGGTCCCTTAGCGCTTCTGTAGTAACCAATCAAACAGGAATTTGGGCTTAATGGTATTATAACAGGGAAAGGTTTGTCAAGATACAGTAGGTTCAATGAGCCTTATAATATCAGTGCGTCATAGAAACATCAAAAAGTCAGAAAATTCTGTCCCCAAATTCTCTTCCCATAGCAGAATCAGATAAACCTGTGTTACTCTTGAGACATGTGTGCCTAGTGTGTTCCTGAAAACTTTCATTCACAGAGAAGCTGCTGTCTTTCACAGTGATATGTTCTACTTTAAGAATATTGTTCATAATACCTAATATTACTCTCCTTTGCTGTGATTTAAGTGAATTGCTTTCCTCCAATGGACATCAGAGACTAAATTCTTCCTTTTCTTTTCTGTTTCGTCTGGTAGAACATGCTTTCTAAATCATTGATCATTCTTTCTCTTCTCTAGATTGTCCCAAGGATTCATTCCTTTTTTGACTGTGGTACCAAACCCACATAGTAACAATTACAAGAAAAGTTTTGTTTTATGTGTCCAACTTATGCTTTCTATGCCTTTCCCCTTTTTAATAGTGCCATGTTGTTCATAACACTAGTTTAGCATAACTACAAATGCTAAATTTATTTCTGCAAAACATTCTTATAACATAGCCATTTATTCTCTACTCTTTATTTATGAGTAAGTATTCCAGCATAACTCCTCATGCTTCTGAAGACATTCACTTTATTATTTCTAAAAGAACACCTCTTGGTCAAGAACGTTTGATTTATAATCCTGTTTTTCTGTTTACTTCTGGTTACTTAAGCAGCACACTCTTTCCGTCAGACAAACCATTAGCCTAAGCCTCAGTGTCATCTCAGAGCTCATGTATCATCTTCATTTTTCTTGGAAAGACATGCAATTTAAACTGTATTCCTTTGTAATATTAGACAAAATGTATATACATGATACTGATTAGGTAAGCCAGAGGTTTTGTGTTTTGATGAAGGTATAAGTGGGGTAAAGTAGAATTAGTCAAGTTTGTGGAATTAAGTCCATTAAACCAGTTCTAACCTCTGACTCTAGAGATTTTTAGGGCAAAAATTGCTGTAATCCATAAATAAATACTGTAGTATATGTGGTCTGCCATAATACTTCCATATTACTATGCCTGCTTGGCTCCTGTACCAGTGACAGTTATAAAAAGAGGGTTAGACAAATTTTAGTGTGACCCAGTTGTACAATTTTAACTAGGATTGCCTTTCCAAACCAAACCCGACTGACGTAAATGAGCTATAAATCAAACTTGCGGGCCCTAGTGAAAATTAAGACTGTATATGAAGCAGAATCAGAAAAATCTCAGAGAGGATAAGACTTAAGACTACGTAAACTATTTCTTAAAATATAAAAATAACAATGTTAATGATACTGATGATACAGTTAATGATGGATCCAAATCAGTAGCAATAAAACTCCCTGCACTATACAAACAGGTGAAAAAATATGTTCAGAAGTATCATTTATTTCACTGAGATGAGAACTTGAACTATGGAAAGCATTTATGCTATTATAAAATAAGCTTCTTTCTGTTAACTTTACTCTTATTGCTTCTCTCATACCTGCAGAAAAAGAACAAAACTGATTACAAACTGTACAATTTTAAACTTGATTTGACTGTGTTCTCTTTAAGTTATTTATCTTTAGTGATGTCCCAGGTCTAGAGTTTAATGTCATACTGCAGAGTTCTAAGAAAAAAAAGGTGACATTAAATTCACTTGATGGAACAGAGCAGCCCAAAAAAGACAAGAATTGACAGAAATCCCAAGCAAGCTACTGTGCCACGTTGCAAGCCTAAACAGAGAAACCTATGCTCAAATTAAGTTCCTCTTAGCGCTAATCATATGATGTCTACATTCTAGTCAGTGGCATCAAGCAATGGTGACTTCTCAGATGCATATAATTAAGTTCACACTACACTTAAACAAAAACCCCTGTTTTAAGAACTCAAAGATTTAGTGAATATGATATTGCATGATTAATAATATTTATAAAAATACTTAAGAGATTCTGCAAAAAAATTTTAATGTCAAAGCAAAAGAAAACACAAGTGAATTCCATAATGTTCGCTATGGTCTGAGGACCAAAACCAAGCACTGGAAAGCTGCTGTGATTATTCCATACTCATAGGAGATTATTCCATTCCATAGAAGAGAAATTGGCAGGATTTAAATTTTGTAGTGGAAATTCAAGATTCTGGTCCTGATATGTATTAAGGAAACATCCTCTGAGTGGCTTCCAGCAAAATCAAAAACAACCTCTCAGGCCCAGTGTCATTAGTAGACTGACACAAAAGAGACTGGTCCTGGCAGAACACTGTTCTTGCTTGAGCAGCCCCACACTGAGACTGAAAACCAAACCACCTTGTCAAAAAACAGTCATAGTGGCAGATTTACCCATGAGCTGGGTGTGCTCTGAGTAGTTCCGTGGAAGGAGACATGCTGTTGCCCAAAATTTGCTTTGTTTGTGGAGAATATTTCTCCTTGCAGTGTGGCTGTGTTTTAATGCATTAAGTCCAGGCTTTCCACTTTCCTCTTTCCACAGGATTTGATGGCAATTCCTAATTTTCATGGCCTTTGATAGATTCACTGCAGGTGAAATCCCTCATGGACAAAAGGTCTCCTTCCCAACTTCTTGACTCCTTGTTCTGACATCAGGGTGATTTGTAGAACAAGCAGTATGTACTGCTTGTATTGTCTTGCTGCCTGCAGTGGAGTTTTTGAACAATATGCTCAAGTGGTTCTTATTCACTGTTCTCACAAACAACCTTAAATCTCAGAGTATTATGAAGCCTTAGGAAAGATGGTATGCATGATAGAGCTGGCACTGCAGACTCACAAGTCTTTTAGGTAGCTTCACTTCAAAACTTATTCATTTAGAAGAGCAACACATATTTTCTGGGGGTTTTTTATTCTAACACAGAAGATAACTATGATAGTTTGCCTTTAATTTACCAAAATTTTGTATTTGATTCGTGTTAAAAAATAAGCTTGAAGATTTAGGGCATTTTCCTCTAAATTCAGAGGCCAGCCTAGAGATGGTTTCAGATTGGTTTTTCTGCCCCAGATGATTAAGAGTTTTCTAAATGTATAAAAAATAATTTTAAAAATATAGATAGATAAAGACTTCATAAAATATCCAACTGAAACAAAAACATGAATAAATCATTCAATAAAGTTTAAAGGCTATATATATAATCAACAGGAACCAAAATACATTCACTGAGGAACAATAAACTGTAATAGGAAAAGATTTGTAAAATATTTAATGGACATAATGAGCGATAGACTACCACTTCTCTAAGTGTAGCACATCTATATAAATTTCCAGGATGTCTTCAGTATGAGCAGGAAGATTAATGGATAGTTGGAAAGTCATGATACAACTCTAAGTTGGAGGATAGGATAATGTTCACTCAGAGACAAGAAGTCATGTCTCTGATACCATACCAGTTATTAAAGCAGGAGAAAGATGCTCAGATGAACAAAAGAATACTGGACAGAAAAGTATAAATCTGTATTTATAGTCCATCACAGTTAGCTTTGAATCTGGTTTAAAAAAAAAAACAAGCCAAGAGAAATGTAGACACAAAACTATCAATGAAATTTTCAGTTCGTAAGTGTCAAACTATGAGTAGGATTTCATCAAACTCCCCACTTCCATATTACAAATTAAGTTTATCTCCCTTATGGTCTGAAAATAAAAAATATGAGCTTGCAAACAGCCTGAAACAATGACTAATAGTGATTTGTGAAACATTTCACTTACTTTTTGTATCTGACAGAAAAAAGACCATTGGAAAAACACTTCGGAAAAGCACTTTGTATACGACACAAGGAGAAACCCATAATGTGTCAGTCTTCAGGTCTCTGCTCTCTTGCTGTGCTTCCTGTTCGACACATATGACAAAGGACTTTGCTTTTCTCCTCCTCCACACCAGTGTGGAACAGGGAGCAGGGGCTAGGCAAATGCCACCCATCACATCTCTTCACAAGGGCAGAGGTAAGCCAGTACTGAACCGAAAATAAGGCTGGGGCCAAGTATTAGCGTGGGGTTGACATAGACATAATCACAAGGAATTAACTGTAGAAAAAAACATTTTAACTTTGTTTCTGTTTCATAGAATATCAACAGATGTGCCATGAATCATATTGCAGTAGCTAAATACAAGTTTTTCTGTCTCTGTGCTTAGCAAACCATGTTTTACTGCAGTCCAGGTTTTTATAAAATGAGAGTTGACATGCAGTTAGCTATCAAGGTCCATGTGACAAGTCATAACCTAAAAGTCAAAAGGGAAATAGGCATGCAATAAAAAATACCAAAATATTTTTATACAGCACATACACCTGAAACCATTTGGAAAAGCAAAAATCCACTGATTTATGCAAATAAATGGAAATGCAGATATATGAACAGGCACACTATCTTTAATTGTTCATTCTTTGTGGGCAAAACTATGCTCTAACTGTAAATATATATTTTTGTACATGTAATACATCATGCAGAGAAATTTATGAAATGTCTGCTCTTTGAAAAACTGGATTGGGATAGCTACTCAGTCTGGTTTTCTCCTTTCACACCTTCTGTTCTTTATTTTTATTTGCTCCCCTGTATACGCTGTCAATAAAGGCCTCGACATTTCTAAAGAGTAAGCTAATTTATCTAGCATCTATAAAGGGATACCATTTGCTAGATCATTCATTAAAAATGCCCACATAATGGTTTATACAACATTTTTAACTAATTTCCTAATGTAATATCCACATCCCACAATTGCAGTTTATCTTCAGTGGGAAAGAGATGAGAATATATAAAATTCCCTATGATTTTGTTTTACTGAAGGCCTAGAATCGCAGCATGTATGAGACTTGCACATGCTGCATCAAGGTACAATAACTGAAAGAGCAATACCCATCTTGAACATTGCCACATTGACTTACAGAATTGTGCCCTTGAGAAAAAGACTGTGAGAAAAATGGAGAGCCATGCAGTGACAAAAATGAAATAGAACTGTCATCTGGCAGTTCTTCATAGTCCATCAAGTAAACTATTACAGATATAAGAAGAGCCACAGAGTGCTTGGGCAAAGGTTGTTAAACCACTACTCCAAGGTCAGGTCACTGCACATTGCTAAGATTGTTAGTAAAAGATAAACCAGTTTTCACTATGAAACTTGACATTGCCAGTTTTCAGCCTCACCTATGATACTATATGCTTGCAGCTGGGGACACAGCTGGATAAACTAATAATACAAGAGTTTACAAGAACGGTTCTCATTGATGTTAAGAGCTTTTAATATTGAAGAATCATAGTTTTCTTATCAAATAATGTGAATGTGATTTTCATGTTACTTTACCTACATTTTTATTCCATTAATATATTCTGTGCTAATTCTGTGCCTATCTTTAAAAAAAGTCTCTTTCACAGTGAGATTATTTCTTTGGAATGTACATACTAAAAGGTCAGCCCAAAATGTAACTGACCCCAAATTGCCAAAGTTTAGGTCCAGATCATGAGATTATCTTGAAAACATAGTAACTTTCAAAATTTACTATATTTGAGTTCTTTTTATTTCCCAACTTATTTTAAAACATTTTGGGAAACCTTGACAATAGTTCTCACTTTTCTTTGTAAGGATAGGGATTGGAAGCTTATTTAAACAAAGATGAAAGTTGTTTTTCTCCTGTACTCCCCTGTCTCAAAGAGCTAGTCATTTCAGTTACTATGAGCCAATATGAGACACATGATTAAATCATGAGAGTTGGCAACACAGACAATGTGCAGATGCCTCTGATCTCAGTGAAGAAGGAGAGATGCTGGTCAGCCTTTTCCTGACACAAGTAAGATTCAACAAATACAAAACGGAGATTCAGAAACTCTTGCCTTTAAGACATACATGAATCAGAATTGCCAAATGCAGGCAGGACCCTAATTTTCAGAAATCCAGTGGTCTTCTAGTTGCAAATGAAGCTATTGATTTTCAGCAGCTCTAAAAATTCAATCCCTTAGAATTTTACAGGGGCATTGATGGATGTTAATGTAAAGCAAAGTACTCGGTCTATTGCCATAACAGAAAATGAAGTGCTGAAAACTATGCCTGGTTGGTTACTAAACACCTTAGCATTCTCAAAAGGTTGGTTAATTTAGCCACTGTCCTGTCTAAATATAAATGTGTTTGTGGTTGCTTTCCGGTTATTCCTGGCTAGTGCTTTGATACTCAGGCGTAATTTAAGAAACCAAAGGATTGTGGAGGATTCTGCTCATTTTTTATCATTAAATAGAATAGGAATAAAGCCTACTGCTAATCTGACTACAGAAATTGGTATGGCCCTGTGTACTATACCCCCAGAGAGCAAGCATGAGATAAACAGACATGGATAGAGGTACACAGCAGAGGCTGCTTACGTGAGTACTGCAAGTCTCTGCTTTCCAGTTCATTTGGGGTTTTCTTTGTTGCTTTTGGGTTTGGGTTTTTTTTTCTCCAAGAGAATATAATAAAATCATTGACCAAGAATTCTGCCATACAGAGTCTGTAATGTTTATGGAAAAAATATTACTATCTAAACAAAGCAAGGAGCAAGGAATGCAAATATCTGATCAATCTGATCAGTCTCTCTAGTGCTCAAATGCCAGTGTGCTAACTAGCTATTATGCGATTAGTATCTAGAACATATACTTAGAACCAAAAGATAAATATCCCTGGATTGATGTCTGTAAGGGAGACTTCCTACTGCTTAGCAATGCTCTTGTTACTGGTCTATCTTTGAGTCTTCTCCTTATCACTCATAGTGAGCAGATCACACCACCATCAGTGTTTCAACATTGTCTGAATTAAATCAGATAAGTGGTATGTCTGTGGTTTAGCTAGATTCTAATTGTTGCCCTCTACAGAGTACATGAACTTTAATAAGGCTGCTAGCTATCATCATTCTTTTACCTCACCTAGAGGATAAATTCACAGAAGTTGATACGATTGGAATCTACTTTTCCCTTCCCCAAATACTCTAATAAACAGCCACTCTCTATATGTTTGTTGAGATGGTGTTTTTTCGAAATTACACTTGTGCAGGTGTTCAGATCTACTTGAAGTTTCAAGTAAAATCATAACATGAATCTTATAGCACAATAAAGCATGCATTTAAGTTGCCATAAAAGCTTGATTTTCATACTCTGAATTTTCAGAAATAGTTAATATAAAATGTTTAACATGAGGACATTGTAAATATTAACAGACTGAGTCTCCATTTCCTTACACTCTTTTTATACCAGCGTGGTATCATGATAAAAAGCAGAGAAGACAACTCAGCCTCTGAGAAAGCAATCTCCTCTTGTTTCTTGAGACCTCAGAGCTCTTCTGCTTCTACAGTGGGCATTAGCACCGGCAGTTTGATATTCACTGCATTATAGTGAACAAGGAAGTTTTTCAAAGAGATGTTCATAATGTAAAATGTATAAGCAGCCCAGAGCACGGAGTCTGGAATATGTGTGAACTCCCTCAAAGAAAGAAGCTAAAAGTCCTATGGTAGGTCACCTTTTTGCTTTCTCTATTTCCAAGGCCCAGTATCTATTGAGTTATTCCAGGCAACAGATCAGATTCATTATCAATGGGAAATCTTCAATTTGCACTAATCCATAAACTTGAAGTGGAACCAGCTTTGAATGGTAAATGAAAGGGTGGGCAAAATATTTTTGTTACATTCCACTTAAAATTCTATTAAGCATTTAAGTAAACTCAATATTACCACAATTAGAATTAGGTAAATTTCCTTTAGCGGGGACTTTAAGTCTCAGAAAGAAAACTGTTTGGTCATGGTATTAAAAGAAAATACCATGTCCTCCTTTTCTAGAGGATGATAAATGTCTATGTTATACTATTTGAAAAAGCATGGAAAAGTAGTGAAAAAGATACTGGACTGAGTGTTCCAAGCAGATGGAAGGTGCCTTTCCATCAGGTCTGAAAAAGGCATGCTCACAGAGTATGGCACTTTCAGAAGCACCAAGGTCCTGGACTTTTCCTGTTAGCCAGCTCTGAGAGATGACATGCAGAGGACTTTGGGTGACACTAGTTCCACTCTGAGGGTCTTACATTTTCTAGCACATTACAGAATAATTTACCACAAAAGCCTATTGTGTAATCTGAAGATTATCTAAAGTTAAAAACACCAATATTTTCATTATATTTAAAATCAAAATTACATTTACTCTGGTCTATGTTTGGAATTTCCCGGTTGCTATCTCTGCTATATTTAGAATTTCTTGCATCAACACACCAGCCAAAACCCAGGTCGGGGGAAAGATTCAACATAAAGTTTGCACATGATGCTTATTATTCTGGGTATGTGGACAACTATGTGCTAATTTCTGTCAGGAGTCACCCACTCATAATCATGGAGTCAATCCCTGGATGTCACAGGATCACTCCTTTTATTCAAAGACTTAATTTGATTTTTAAACTTTTTGGTTTATTTTACTTTATTGCTTCTAGTTTGATACAAATTTTATTTTTGAGAGCGTTTTGAGAGTTTCTTTCTATTTTAAATGAAAAATCAGGAGGCAAATCACTAAGCCTCCAAGGAAAACTACAATAAAAATTGCATATTTATAGGCAGTTTCTTTGAACAATTAAACGTACATTTTTAAATGAACTGGCCTACTGGTTTGAAACTTTATGACATAAATTCTCAGTAGCTCTTAAATTTATTTGCCTTCATCTGGCTGGGGAAAACACAGGCCTTGCACTTACACTGTTATTTTTATTTCCTTGAACCTTGTATTTTGGTCTTGACTAATTTAGTATAACGTTATGCTGCTTCTGTATGCTGCCTATAAGTGGATTAATTTCATGTTTTCTTTTCTTAAACATTTCCGTATTATTTACACAAGTAGCTTTGGCTCTGTCACATAAAAACAATCACTGTGGCTTTGCATCCTTTTATAGTTCCTATAGCTTCATTGCCTGAATCATTTCTGCCTCTGTCTTGGCCTTTGCATACCAATTTGACACTGATTTCAATAGGGGATGAGTTCTTTGGATTATTTAAGGATGAGATTTTATCTGATCTTTTAAGGGTTTTACCAACACTCATTTCTAATGGCCTTGCTCAATTTCCTTGTATTAGGTAAAGTAATGTAAGGTGCAAGTCCTTCAAGGCTTCTTTATTCAATAGAGTAAACATTCCACTAATTAGGAATCACAGCCCCTTTCAGCCATAATCTGTTCCGTCTACTACTCAGCCCCTGCACCTGCCCAAAAAAGTAGTCATCCATGAAGACAGCAAGAAGCCAGAGCTTAAGTTTAGCTGTTTAGCTGTTCAGGTGTTGTTATTCTCCCCATTTGCACTGTGGGAATGAAGCTGGCTGCCAGTGGCTCCTTCAGTCAACATAAAACCTAAGCTTTCCTGGAGAAACTCCAGTACAGCCCTTTTATTATCCAGGTTATCTGACTCAGGGCATCAAGTGTTTAAATTTGGTTTTGTCATTGTATTCTTCTAAGACTAGCCAGAGGATATGTTGATAGTATCTTAAAGAAAGCATTTACCCAGGCCAAAGACTAACCTTAATCTTCTTGGATCTTTCTGAGGGACAAGCGAAGAGTTTAGGAGCTAACAAGTTTCTTTCCTCTGGCTAAAAGCATAAAAGAAGTTTCCAAGATGTAATCGCTTCTTGTCAGATACTCAAATGTCTGTGTCTGAGTTTTGCAGTGCAGTATTGATTGTGCAAACACTCATGTGTGGTTTGTTTCTATATACATAAATGGGAAGAGGCCAATTAAGATCTTCCCACATTTGCGTTGCAGTTTAAAACAATATAATTTATCCGAACAAGTTTTCACATTGACAAAGTAAAAAGCTAGGTTATTTATTTAAGGGATGGTAAGGATGAAGAAAAAAAAAAGGTTTACCTTTGAAATAATTTTGCTCCTTTAGTAACATATATAATATGACCACATCTTTTGGCACAATCAGGTACTGCACAGTTAACTACATTATCTTGTTAGGACAGTTATATTCTCTCATATGACAATGACTTGCAGTATGTAGTCACTGCCTTCTGGGGAAAGGAAAAAAACCCAGCAATTACTGTGCAGTACTCGAATCTGCCTGCCAACAGCAGAACAGTGATTTGTGAGACACATCAAGAGCTTCTGGCAAGATCAATCTAGTGAGATCCCTCTGATAGAGGAATAATGAGTTGACAAAGACCAATGTTCAGTTGGGCCCAAGTCCAATAAGATTACTGTACAGCATCATCAATATTGTCTGTGTTTGGAACTGACACAATCAGAATGGAATCAATTGTATTTTCCAGAGCACTGTCACACATGATTTTTAACTTTGGCTCACAGCACTGCAGAGAAGCTTGCAGATGTTGGCAGATTTTTGCTAACTTATGGGATGTCATTATTAAGTAGGAACTGTGCACTACAGTAATTTGTGGTTCTGTGTGTTCCATCATATGGTCTCTGTGTTTAGGAGGGAGGAGAAGGAAAAGATGCAGTAGCCGGAGGGATTTGTCTGTTATCATCCTCATTTTACTGTGATTGTTGAAAATACCATGTGATCCTAAAGGTGCAGATTGTTTTTCAGAGAACGACTAATTTGGGCTATTTAGCAAAGTGATTTTGCTCAAGCATGAGCAAATGTCTCTATTAAAAAAAAAAAAAAGTGAAAATGTTTTGATTATCTGGTAAAAGGTTTAGGATAGAGATGACCACATTTGTGAATAATAGATTCTATCCAAGGCCTTGTAATCTATATTTAAAAATATATTTTTTGGAAACAATTTGGTTTGGTCTTGTGGTACTGGAATTAAACATTCTGTCACAGAAAGCTGTTACCTGTACATGCTGAGTAATCCACTTACATGTCTGGGCATTTCTGCATTTGGTATAGCTTAGTATATTACTGCACGACAAGTAATGATACATTAGCTTGTGAATTAGTGTAAATTAGACTTTCAGTTATGAACTTAAGATATTTATCTTATTAGTTACTTGCAATATACCAAATTTCAATTTAATATTTTTGAAAAATGAAGGGACAACTAAAAGGTCAAATTTCTTCTTCAAATATGTAGGTTTCTTTGGGTGCCAAAATTTTTTTTATTCCCCTTTGTTCATATCTATTTACATTATTGGTTTCTGTGCAGTGTGTATGCTTCTTTTTGAGAATGGGATTTTAATTTTCATGAAAAGTAAATTTGAAAGCCCTGAAGACAGAAGTCACATTTTGATTTGTAAAATACAATAACGCAGACATCACAAGAATAATTTCCATATGAGTCTGCACAGTAGAATTTATTGATGTTCACATAAAGTTGTTTTGATACACTTCGGTGTTTGTCTAATAAGAAATAGTACGTCAGACAGAAGACTGGATTAGTGTTAATGAATATTGTATTTGATTTTACTGTAGTCAAGAGTTTGATTTTGGAGGCCAGAGATTAATGGCTTTGTATTGAACTTACTAGAAGCTAAAGGACAGCAAACTAGTTCAGAGATACCATTCAAGAGCAGTCAAATAACAGTAAGGTTTAACCATCATCAATTCGGTCAGAACTTGACTCAGTATACTGAAAATGAACTTTGGGGCACCCATTGTGCCAAATAACTTCCCTTGAATCTGTCTGGTCTGATAACATTACTTATCATATCAGATTCCATTTTTTTAGTGGCATTGCTTCTGTGGGTTATACTGCTTTATATGAATATAAGGGAACTCCCTCCTGAGGAAATTCCAGATAAACATTTAGTGCCCCCAACAAAATGAGAAACTTCCCACTGAAAACAATTTCAAAATTAGCCTAAAATGCATTTATACTTAGTAATGTAGCATAATTTTTAATGTAAGTACTTGTTTATCCAAAACCTCAGACATTCACTGGGATACTTCCAAAGGAAGAGGGAAGCAGGTGGCCCTACACAGTTGTATCACTTCCATGCTCTCTTCCTTACCATATAATTTTTTCTGACTTCCATTCCCCTCTTTTTACAAAGTTTAACTGAAAGATTGTTTATAGGGTTAGATAGCTAAAAGACACATTGTGTTTTCTGAAAAGTGTAATATAACACGTAACCTACTCAGAATTTTTAAGTATGGAAGGTTTTCAGAATCTATTCATAGCAAGTTTTATCCAATGAAGCTTTTCAATTAAAAATGAAAGATCAGCCTACTTTTAAAAAACACAGCTAAATTTAAACATATTTAAGAAATACATAAAAATAAAATATATAATGCAATTATTATTTTAAAACAACTTTCTTTTGCCAGAACATTGCAGAAATTGTTAATTCATGAGAAATAGATAGGCAAACTCACTAGAAATTGGGACTAAACTATCTTGTTTCCCATCACACCAAATCTTTTCTATGTTCAATTTTTTTTGATTAATAAATTTTAGTGCTACAGAAGTTAGTCAAAACATAACTTGCACTACTTTCTATATATTGTATTACGCAACTTAATAATCATAGCATTAATATATTCTTTACTTAATGTATCCATTTATTTCTCATCAGCTGTAAATGAAGTTTTGTCACATACTGAAGCTTCCTTATACAAAACCACCACAATTATTTCACTGAACATGGAGGTTATGCAAACTTTCAACAGATCTGAAGGAATAAAGACTTCACATATATCTATCTGACTGAAACACAAACCAAACAAGTAAACATTTAAGTGACAAAAATAGTATCTGCCCTTTGGGAAACATTTGCTCAAAGCACCTCGAGAGTGAGGGGTTGTTTATTTGTGTGGGGTGGTTGTTTTTTTTTTCCTTTTTTTCTGTATCTTGTGACCATTCCTTTTAGCCAAAAGTGTTTCATGCCTCATGCTTGGTATTCACCCCCTGGCTAGGTTATTAAAAGCAGCTCCTGTGCTACATCAGAAGATTACTTTTGATAAGACACAACTCACCAAGTGTTTAAGCAGTCCATCTAATTTAAAGGACGACTGCTCATGCTGGGGATGGTTAGGGATGTTGATGTCACTTGCTGAATTGGGACCTAATTGTGATTTTAAATGACAATAACTTATTAAGTTTATTTTTATAGACTCCAAGTTGCCCTAAATAATAATAAATTTATGAATAATGATTGCATGCCACAAATAACTCTCTTCTGTTGTCAGATAATGTGTGATTAATAACTGTCTTTTCTATCATTGTCTGGACTTTAAACAATAAATAAAAATGTGCAATCACAGATATATAAATTAGGTCATGCTATTCAGAGGGTTTTATTGAGAATTCAACCACTCTTGTTTCTTTCTTTTTTTCATATTCTGCTATATAATAATAAACCCCATTTTTGTTGTGTACATAGACTGTCTCTTTATATTGTTATGGTGTGCATATGCTTTATTCCTTTTTGCTGTTCATCTGTCTCTCCCTTTTCACCCTTTTTTTTTAATGTGACACCTCTGAGCTGGTACCCATGGCAACACCCACTAGTAGGGGTGAGCCACTGCAGTTCCCCATCACTCAGTTCTGACAATGCCAGTCATTAATCTAGCAGTGTCTGCTTACTCAGATCTCTACAGGTCCTCTTCTGGCCTTGTTTCCTTCCAGCAGTAGCTGCCCTGTGCACAAAGATTCAAAAGATTACTGTTAATGATTTCCCATTTGTTTAAAACAGCTCAGGCTGGCAGCTCTGTCTAATCCACTCTCAATGGCACCGAACATTAAATTATAGGGCAATCACTGTGTGAAGTAATTTCCTGAATTTCAAAATTCAGGTCTGAGTTTTTCTAGTACCTTAATTTAAACTATGAAATAAAATAATAATAGGAAAATCAAAGAAAAATTACAATTACTTAGGTCTCTATTGTATTCATGAAGGTAGATTGTAACCTATAAAAATGTCCCCAAACAGTTACAATGAAATTGCTTCTGTTTTTCAGTCTATAAAGCATTGTTTTTGTAGGTTTTTTAATTAATGAGTGATATGTTGTAGTTTAGCATCTTGCACGTATTTTGACTACTTCCATACAGATAAATCTAAGCCTGATGTACCAGGGACATTCCATCAACTTCCATTCCAGCGGAGGTCTTGAGCTGGGCAGGTATGCACAAGATACGTTTCATTCTGAGTTTAATCTTTGACTGAGATTTTAAACAAGGCTAAAGAGGTTATGGACACAAATCCCACTGAAATATAATAGAAATTCTCTCCCTAGCTCCCTTAGGTGTTCCTGAAATTACTCCTTCAATTCTTAGAGTCAAATCCAGGATGGAAGAATTACGTTTTGCTTTCTGTGGGTTACAACTCATGCATTTAAATTCTGTGAAGTTAAGCCTTGGACATTTGTCTAATGTCACATATGTCCTGTAAATAAAAAAGTGTTTAATTCAATGAATGAAAAGTTTTTAGATAGTTTCTACCTTTTGGTGCATATAATCTGTGAATGTTTAGGTTTTGGTGCAAATCAATCAATTTTTTGTTATTCAGGATCAGTTTAAACCATTTCCAAGGGACCATCCATATGCTTCTTTTTGCCACTGTGGAATTTAGTGAGACCCTTCTGTTAAGATGTGTGTCCATGGCCATAACTGCAGCTGTACCCATTGAGATCAAAAATGCAGACAGGCTGAAAAGTCCTGGGAATGGCTGAGGGATTTAAACCCATACACACCCAACCAGGTATTTCAAAGAATCAGATAAATGCCATTCTAAAACATGGCCTTGCACTGGGCCTCTATTTGAACTCCAGAGACCTATTCACTTTAGACAATGCAGTACAGAAACCTTCGTTAAAGTCTTCTAGTCCAACTCATCAGAAAATTTGTGTCCTTGTACTGAATTGTTTTCTCAAAATGTGCAAAATATTCCAGAATATCTTTTTATCAACAAAAGTTTACAAAAGATTTCTTTCAGGTGATATTGCCAGGCAAATATGAAGGACACTTCTTGAAACTTAAGATTAAGTGCCTATCTTGACATTTTAGAGGTAGCTTCAAATCACATTGGGGGAAATCTCTTTGACTTGATAATTTGGCTGGTATGATCTTCAGACTATTTTGATAAGTGAGTAAGAAGTTAATGATAAAAATGAAAGTGATATTGGATTAAACTCATCAACCAATTTATTGGGGGATAATTTGTTGGAACAGTAAAGAGCATAATTTAATCTGTTTATAATCACAAAACAGCAGACACTGGAATAAAAATTCCAAGATGCATTTATTCTAGATGGAAAAGGAAATTTAAATATGCCAAGTACATTTAAAAATTTATCTTAGTCAGGGTGAATGTTAATGTATGTTCAGTTTTTATGTTAAAGACAGATTTATCATTGACATTTGGGGCAATATTATTAGACCATTGTAAATACAATCTCCTATGCTGAAAAAAAGAAAAGTCTATGTGTTTTAAAAAATTACTCCACTCTTCTGTGAGCTCTGGGGGCATGCAACCAGAAAAAGTGTTCAGAATTTTTTGTTATGAAATTGGCATCATTTAACACAAAGCAGATGATTGTACCTCTTTTATTTTTTAATTTTTAAGTAGGAAAAGGTGGATAAAAGCCTTACTGAATAATTTATTTGTCAAATATTTTTGCCGCTGCTTGTGGTATAGATCTAGCATATGTATGATCTATTATATGACTGCTAGATATAAACTTTTCAGTTGTTTGAATGTGCCACCTGAATTGTACATTCGAACTTCAATAACCTAGGAAGCAAAGAGCCGCACTTTGAACTCAATTATAGATGTCCATTTTGGGCTGACTACACATCAGATTGCTCAATTTAGGGCAGAGATGGGAACACACAGCTTTAAATTAATTTTAAAACAGTCAGAAATTTGGGAAGGACTTTTCACACTTCACATGCCTGAGGCTATAAGAACAGTGTCATATCATGGTCAATCCAGCAATTATGCAATATAGCTTTTCAGTGTGTTGTCTCTCAGGTATTAGCTGAGCACTAAGATTTGTCCTGGGAAAGGAGCTGGCATCTCTTTCTAGATATGGAGAATATCTAAGGCTGATATGGGACTTGAGTTAGAGCATTTTTAGCACAATTATCTAGGGTCACTTATGTGTCTCAAGGATCAAAAAAGCTGTTTCATTTATGAAATACTGACTAGAACTTTCTTAAAACAATCCCTAGCAAGTATCATGAAGGCAAATTCTGCTAACTAGTTCTATAAATATGATGGACAAATAATAAATAACGCTTCTTATTTAAAGATTTTTTCTCAGTAGCTGCATCAGTTTAGAAAAACACTGTTCCTTGCATATGGTTTTCATTTTAGTAAATTACTACACAAAGGCAGAGAACCAATTTTTAAATTTTTTTGTAATGAAATTGAATTGGACATCCCTCATAAATCTTGTAACTTTAGTGGGCATTACTCATTTCACCCAAAAGCATGGATGGATGTTTTAGAGTTTCTCAGTCATTAAAATGAAAGCAATCTCAATATTACTTTCCTAGTGGCCAGACCCTTACTCATGGTGAGCTGTGCCTTCATCTGTAATAGGTCCTATTGATTTCAGTGAAACTCTTTGATTCCTTGAGCATTGCTGAACAAAAGCCAAAGTGGTAAAGTCTGTCCCTCATCCCTTTCAACATGTTTTCATAAACACATTACAAAACCTCATCCTTAACATCTTTAGTGTATATGTTTCCATCAAAATCAGTTCTCCTAAACACATGTAGATCAATGAAAAATCTCTGGTGGAAACACCACACGTAGAGATTTAAAATATATGTATAACATCTCCAGGTTTTCTGCCTGAACAAAAAAGATTTTGGACAAGATTAAAAAAACCATTTATTTTACCCTTGTTACTAATATTGAATTGATCCCCTGTGAAAAATCTACTCAGACTCAGTAGTGAGGGAGCCCAGAGCCTTAGAGAGTACTGGAACTTGCATAATTGAGGTAGTGCTGGATCAGGAGGTGTATTACAGATGATTCTTTTGCTAGTTTACAGATTCTATAACACACAGAGTGGTAAATTATATTGAAGAGCAGCCTCAAAAGCGAAAGAGGCTCTTTGTATTATAAATAACTCTTCATAGTAGGTGGAAACTAATTAGTTCCAAATTCTGATCAAATCATGAGATTACATCCACATTAATACAAATTAATTTATCATAATGAATGTTAATAGAATTAATTATAATTAGACACTGTTGCACTGGGTGAAATATTTCATAATGGTCCCTTTCATACTAGTAGTAGATTATATGCATATTTCAAAAATATAAAAAAGCAAGAATTACATTTAACATTTTT
This sequence comes from Lycocorax pyrrhopterus obiensis, assembly GCA_014706295.1. Lineage (NCBI taxonomy): Eukaryota > Metazoa > Chordata > Aves > Passeriformes > Paradisaeidae > Lycocorax > Lycocorax pyrrhopterus. The sequence goes on from JACSVZ010000007.1 coordinate 34,271,014, forward strand.
TATGGTGGAGGCATGTCAAAGAACCATGGCATGAAATTTTGAGTCTAGTTAATGATCAAAATGAACTTTTTCTGTTCAAAGGTGGCCTTCTAAACTCCCTTGAGCATTCAAAACCTGTTTATTTTTTTCTAGAAGAGAGGCAGGACATCCAAATGCTGTTTAAAATCTAGGAGAGCTGACATCCTCTTTGCTTTTTTTCATATACTCTGACTTACAGCCCCCACAATGCTTGATGCTAAATCATGATATAATGAGTACTGAATTACTTAGGCCTTTTCCAATTTCCATAGAAAATGGACTTTAATTCAAAACTATGCCTGGTTAATTAAACTTTCCATGATCTAATTTGATCTAATTATTTCTATAAATTGAGATGTAACCAGAGTTATATCCTAAGGTAGAATTAGGCTATGGTTACACATTTTTACTTAAATGGAGGCAACTGTGATGTGCTCTCCTATTAACCATAACCTTGCTGGCCACTTAAATCGACATAGTTCTGCAACCCAAACAGCGAAGAAGAAATTGTATTTTCAAAATATCTGCTGGGGGTGGGGATGGTATTTTCTTAGAGATTGATTTTCCCAAACGCCTTTGAAAAATAATGTTTCTTCTTGCATCCATCTTGAATGCTTATAGCACAAGAAAAACATTTTATGCAGTCCAGGTGTCTTATTGACAGCCCAGTACATGTTTGCTCTCTTTTTAATTTCTGTTCAGTTGAACTAAATTTTAACGTAAATTCATTTTTCTATAAAGAGCTCATCTTATTTAGATCTGCTATTCTAATGATCTGAACCATTTACAATATTATTACATTCTGAAAAAAGGGAGAACTCCTTGCTAAGTTATTTTATTTTGCCATATCAAAATCAAAGCCTGGATCTATTTGTTCATTCTAGCGACAGTTTTCACCTTCTGAAAATAATTGCTGGTCCTTCTTTGTGTAGTTTCCTTGAGAAGTTCTCCTTGAATGGACTACCATTGTTGCTTACCAAAATCTTGTCACATTCAGTCAGCTGGTGTACACATACACTGTTCCTTGCTTTACCATAAAATAGTTTATTTCTGAAATCTTTGCTGACAGAGAAGCAGAGTGCAGATGCTTGCTTTGCAAACAAACAAGGCAATCTGATGAAGTATTCAAGGCATCTGGCTGTACTGTCTGAGTTCATTTAGAGGTTAATAAAATCATCTCCCTGCTATGTGTTAAAAATAAGTAATTAATTTTGGGATATCTGTTAGAACTAGAATATTATGCCTGGAAAGTAAGGGTAGAAGGCAGTCTGCTTACTGGAAGTGCCTATTTGAGGCATATCCTCACTGCTAATCTAGATGCCCATTTTCAGAGCGGCAGAAAATCAAGACCACCTTATGTAGCTGCCAAAGCTCTCTACAGTCAATGAAGAGAAAAAAAAAGAGGATCATGAAAAGTTGAAGTTTGCCTGAATTTAGTTACTTTCCTGTCAGCACGCATAGGAAAGATAAGGACTCCATCAGAAAATCAAGTCCACATAGGTGAGATGTTTAGTTCTTTATTACACCAGTGCAAAATGAACAGTAGGAAATCTTAGGTATTTCCATATTTCTATAATGCAATCTGGTGGTTTGGTCAGCCAGTAACACAGGGCCCAGAACATAGCTTGACTCTTTCCTTGTGTTTAAGAGTAATCTGGGAAAAGGCCAGATTCTAGATCAAGGTCTCTGGAAATGTGTACAGGCTCTACATTATTACATTATTGGATTAAACAAGAAAACAAAAAACAATTCAGAAGTGGAGAGGAGAGTTTTAATTATTTACCTACCTATTGACAAAACTATTAAACCAAAAGTTATACTTTCATTGTCTACTTTTCCCTAGCCCATAAGTCAAGTAATCAAGGCATAACTTTTCTAAGTAGCTCAGTAAGAGATCATGAATTGAGTCCTTTACTATAAACTCTGATTTTAAGAAAAGTTATATTAAAGAAAAATAATGATATGGTCCTTCTTTAACTTGTCAATTGTTGATCATTTGTCGATTAATTTCAATTTGGTTTTATTAAAGCCAATAATAAAACCTTTTTACCTCGGTAATTATATTTTTATAAGAATATTTTACTATTACACATTATTACACAATAGTATCATAGAGTGAAAATGTAAGGTTCATTTTCTTTCACTATCATTTCTTTGCATCTCCTCAGTTGTTCAGCAATTTTTTTAAGGTGTTTAGCATCATCTATGTACTTTGGTGCCTTGGTTTGTAACAATACTCTTTGCTAACTGGTAAAGTTTTTTGTGTAGTAATTTAGTAAAAATCATAGACTCATCCATTAAGACTAATTTAGTAAATAACATGTATGGAACATTAATTATTAGTGATAATATGCTCTAATATGACAGAGATTTTGCAGGGAGACATAACAAACGTGTTTGACCGAGTTAAAAGCTAGAATAAAGTCTATAAAATGAATTTTCTCTGTTAAAAAAAAAAAATGTAATTTGATGTGGCAATAGCAGCTACAACATAAGCTACCTGACCTTGCCCTTGAAATGACCTCAACCTTGACCTGCAGGGACACTCTCTCTAGGGATGAGAGGTATGTTATTACATGTTATTTCATTACAAGGCCCCTGCTGAGCAGCAACTGCCAAATGGACTCAATTAAGTGTTTCTTGTGATGTGGATTACTGTCTACTGGGGCGAGTTGATACTAGCAAACATATTTCATTCTCTTAAAGTTTGACTGGATATGAAAAGCATGTGCGTTACTCATTCGGTGACACTTCAGTGTATGATTTATATCTGTTTAGAAAAACCATAACATACATACTGCAGTTGTGCACCGCAACCTTTTCTCACTCCTTGTCCTTCAGCAACCAAGCCCTGCTATCACACTCAAGGATTATAGAACCAGACCAAACCTTCATAAAAGTAACCTTCCAAAAAAAAAAAATTACATAAAACAGTAATTGAATTCTGATGATCATACTCTTAACACTGAAAATAAAATTCAAAAATGTCATAGACACAACTCTGTATGCTGTCTGATGTTTATCTCAGCAAAGTTGTATCAGGGTTAAAATACTGAACACTTATGAGGGCTGGGTTAATTTACTGCTTCTTTAAAATCAGTCTTCTACATTAAAACAGCAGCTGTATAGTGCTGTTGGTAAAAATGGTGACTAGTATTTCTTGTTCTCTCTCTAGGTACGTATATTTTATATCTATTTTATATTTTCACTGTGTTTTCTAGAAGTTCTTTTCTGGAGTATCATTTGAAACTTGTGAAAAAACATCTCATTGGCTGCCGTGTACTTTCTATCAGACTGCCAAAAAAACATTGAGCAAATGAGAAAGCCATTGCATGCAGAAAGAACACATTTTATAAGACTTTCAAGAAACTATTTTAATCTTGCTTTTGTGTCTCTGCATAAAATGTATTTTTTTCATAATTTATACTCAGGAAAAGTAAGAAAATCACTTCAGAATCTGTTTTTCTGTCCTATCTCTTTACACTGTATTTTCCACCAATGAAATTTGGAGGGTAAACATTTTGTATGAAAACAGCTGGAAAAAAAAGCTAGTCCCATGGAATTCAGTGGAGGTGTCATTATTTCTAAAGGAGCCTCCACTTCCTTTGACCTCTGTGAAGTGGGAAGGACTAGACAGCTTTGGTCCTGAAGGTAAAAACAGCAAACATTACAGGAGGAAATAACTATGTGTAGCCCTTCTTTGTATATCATGAAGAGTTTAAACCATAAAACATGGTAAATCAAAAATATCTTATCTCATTAATGCATATAACTGTCTCAAAGGTGGGTGCCAATGTGCCAGACCCTTTTTGGAGGTGCTACAGGAAAAAGAGCAAAGGCTATAAAGAAAACACAAGAGGTTTCACCTCAACATGAGGAATAACTTTACACTGAGAGTGGCAGAGCACTGGAACAGGCTGCCCAGGGAGATTGTGGAGTCTCTCTCTCTGGAGACATTCAAAACTCACCTGGATGCATTCCTGTGTAATCTGATGTAAGTGATCCTGCCTTGTCAGGAGGGTTAGACTAGATAGTCTCCAGAGGTCCCTTTTAACCCTAAAAATTCTCTGATTCTGTGATACCTTAGCTTTCTACCATGATTTCAGATAAAAATATTTTGTAAGTTAATTGTTATGCACTGCTTTGCCTAGAAAAATTCCTGCCTGGATATCTTCTCGTGGCTCTTAGAAAACCAGTTTTCTTCAATTGTATTAGATTGCTACAGATACATAGAGTTTCCCTTTAATTTTTGATGTTGTAATAACTTTCACTATTCTAAGTGCAGCCTGGATAAAAAACCCCACAAAACTGAAAAGAACAGAAGTTGCTTTGTGATGTTCATTGTTTTCCCAGAAAGCGATACTCAACACAATGTTGGAATGGAAACATTTCTTCATGAATATGACTATTTTGAGCACTCACTACACAAACATAAACACAAAGTATTACTCTTCTGCTTGACAGACAGTGAAAAAATCTTGGTTTCTTTTTTAAAAGACATCTGAACCACAAATGAGGAAGGACTGTACTCTACTGCTCTATTACCATCCTTTTCTCTACCATGGTGTGTAATCATTAAGTCCAATAGTGCTGCTTTATTGCACATCTTCCATTATCTTTTACTCATACTTCCTTAACTGGGGATAAGAAACGGAAGCAGATGAATCTGTACAATCCTGTGACATCTCAGCAATCTCATGCTTGGACTAGGTTTTCTGAAAATCTGAGAAAAACACAATGGTTTGGACTATTTGAATTCGATCTGATAACTGTAGTTTCTATTGCTTCATTCGGAGCAATGTCACCATTCACTGAGACCTAATGTCTTGACAAAGGTCATGAGGGATGATAAATCCTATCTATTAATATAACTTTGTCCATACTAGAAAGCATGGAGAAACTAGAAGCATAATTTCATAGGATACAAACAGGAAAACCTATTCTTTAGAATAAATGCCTCAAATGGAAATGGAGGGGAAACTGCGTAATCATACGAGAAAATTCTGCACTTTTAGTTTATATAATTGTTTTCTGTTTTCAATGTAATTTAATTTAAGAAATTTTAAAGCAAAAATGTTACACAATCTTTCTATCAAATGCAGTAACAGCTGTCTTTACAAAATAAGCATTGATAATTATAATCCTTTAATTCAAAGTACTGAGCCACATCATGCAGAAATTGAGTAATTTATCACCATTGACCTTAGAACAAACAAATTTGCCCAAATCAATATGGGCCCAAAATATCAATAATTGCTTAAAAATATTGGTAATTTTGGCTATAACTTCATTAATAAAAAGAAAGCAGGTCTGGATGTTTCTGCCTAATGCAAAGGAAGTCTTTTCCTTTGCTGAAATTTTTATATAAAATAGAGTTAACACAATTGTCCCTTACTTAATGTTACAGAAAAACAGCTGGTTCTGTTCAGTTGTATTAATTCCTGAAATGTAAGTAATTTGAAAGACATCAATGTGTGTAACTGTAAAAAATCTGTTTTGGAAAGATTTTCATTGTTCATTTAAATATTTGCAACTGGAATTAAACATGCAGGAGTTTTCTTACAGTTACAGTTTGGCATTTTCTGTATATTGAATACATGTGGCAAATTATTACTTTTTTAGAGCTTACTTAAACCAACTAAAAATGTAGAATTATAGTCTTCCCTGCAGAATACTGTTTTTCAGTGTTTCTTCATTTCTGGATATTTGAAATATAATTTCATTATCAGAGCATCAGTTACTTTTCAAGAATGTGCAATGTACCAAGCTTAGTCAGAAGTGTAACTCCCTATAAGGCTACTGAACCTTGAAAAGAGTGAATGCCTCAAAAGAAGAAACATACTTTCTGTTCAAACTTTACACAGAATTTTACAGGGTTTGCTTTTTCTGTCTCTGTTACAATTAATTTCCTATGCTCTTTTCTTCTCTTATTGATTACAGTCCTTTTGGCTTTACAACCTATGAATGTCAGATCCCTTCCCTTCCCTTCCCTTCCCTTCCCTTCCCTTCCCTTCCCTTCCCTTCCCTTCCCTTCCCTTCCCTTCCCTTCCCTTCCCTTCCCTTCCCTTCCCTTCCCTTCCCTTCCCTTCCCTTCCCTTCCCTTCCCTTCCCTTCCCTTCCCTTCCCTTCCCTTCCCTTCCCTTCCCTTCCCTTCCCTTCCCTTCCCTTCCCTTCCCTTCCCTTCCCTTCTACCGAGACAAGATCGATTTCATGAAAACAAAGAGGACTCATTTAGGAAAGGGGAAACATGTCTTGGAGAAATGTCTGTGTTAAAGGAGAAAATGTTTGCATCAGAAAAGGTTATTTATTTTTTCATTCATCTAACTTCCTTGGCTTTTTCTGAAATACACCTAGCAGCTGCTACAATTGCTGTTGTCATTATATCTGTTGTAGAAGAAGCAAGTAATAGCTTTGCTTCGGCTTGTGCAATCTCAAACTAATCCTGCAAGCATGAGGACAGATTAACCCTAGTGTTCATTTTAGATATCTATGCTTGTAATGAAAACTATTTGAAAAACCAAATGTGCACTCAAAAGGGAAATTAGTATAACTGCTGTTAAGGGAAACAAGTGTTTAGACTCTTCACGGCTTCAGGATAACTGTTAATTAGATAATGTATTCTGAAAGCCAGAGAGAGATATTAAGTTCATCTGATTTTTCCTCCTGCATAATATGGAATTTAGGACCTTCTTGAATTAATTACTGCATAAATTAGGATGAAATATATAGAAAAACATCTTACCATGGCTAAAATACTTACTGTGATAAGGACTCGTCTTAGGCATTTGACAAACAATTCCCATGGGTAACCACTCTGGTTAGATGTAATTTCTTATCAGCTGGAATTTAAGTTAAATTTAGACATGTTTACTAGTTTTATATCTGTTTATCATGGTCATGTACACTCATGTTAAATTTCTACTTCCCATGTAGATTTCTTTTTACAGGTAAAGAGTGGTCAAGTCACACTTTCAACCATTTATTTTGATAAGGTGATTAGATTGGCCTTACTGAATCTTCATTTGTAAGGCACTTTCAAAACCAATATAAACACTCTCCTGGCCCTTCCCAAAACTGGATTCTGAGCTTCAGAAGTGGTTGCAATTTTCAGTAGCCACTGGAACAGGCTACTGTTCCCAAACCCAGGGAAGCATGCTGTTTTTTGTGTCCATCATTTCCTTATGCACACTCTTTCAGGTTACCTTAGCCTTTCTAATGATAGCAATGTGCTGGGGTTTCTAATCTTAGTTAAATGTTCAGTATTTTTTGCAATATAGGGCAGAAAGATTGTCATAGCTGTGGGAGATGGTTTAATAGTGGTCATGAAGTTCGTCTTTGACATGAAAGCCATGACAAACCTCACTGAAAAAAGTAAAAGCAACTGTGTTTATCATGGAATCATAGGATTTTTTGGGTGTGAAGGGACCTTTAAAGGTTGCCTGGCCCAACACGCTTGCAATAAGCGGGGATGTCTTCAATCATGTTGCTTAGACCCTGGACCAGCTTGACCTTGAATGTTTCCAATGATGGGGCTTCTACAACCAAAGTCAGCACAGCTTCATGAAGCAGGATAGGGAGACAACAGAAGCCTCTCCCTAAGTGTCTAAAGAGTAAGGAACTGATATACACCAATTGGGAGGCTTCACTCTGGAGCAGCTGTAAGTGCAGAAATTGGGAAAGTGATTAATTGCAACTTTTGCCTACCTGAGAAAGAAATCAAAAAGCCCTAGAAAGCCCAAGAGGGAGGTATGAGTTTCTCTTAGAAACTGTAAGAAAGCAACTAAGTTATTGCTGCTTCTTGCAGTGTTCAGAGAAACTTTGAGGTTTTTCTGTAAATGAAAGGACTGTAGTAAAGAAATATACCGGATTTGGATGACTTTTTCTTTCCAAATAAGTTCCCAAGTCATTTTATGTTCAACAATTATACAGGACAGGACAGGACACTATAATTGTTTCTAATACTGCACATGGAATTTCTAATAATCTTTGATGCTTGTACTCTAATGCAGTACAAATATGCATTTCATCTCCTTGCATACTTGAAGATATAAGACAAATGAAATTAATGATCTAGATTCTGGTCAGTGATTGGCCCGGTTCTTTATTAATTAGGCTATGCTGCCTTCCAAAGAGAAAATATTACTAGCTGAAATAAGAACAGGACAAAAAGAAATGTTAATTTCAGATTTTTTCAGAATACTGACACATACTTGTGCTTGCAAAGCACAATAAAACAGGCGTATTAGAGGAATATACTGATGTTCTTTTGGCATGATTGCTAATCCCTAGATCCAAAAACTCCCTTTAATTGACTGTATAAATGCAAAGTAATTATGTTTAAATTTGGAAAGATGAAAATCTAAACCTAGCTTGCTTGTCACAAAGTGCCTTATTTACTTAGCTCTGAACTTGTAGTCAGTATTATGAATTACTCTTTTAATGAGCATTCTTTATTTGTTAAAACATTTTTGTGTTTTCAAATTTTTCTAAGGTAACTTTCTGGAACTATTTAATTTTTATTTTTGTTTAGAAAAATTCTACCTAGGTTGAATGAAAATAAATAGTTATATTACATATATATATATTACATATATGTATACATATACATATATATATATTACATTCAGTGTGATACATTTTTAAAATTTCCTTTGTTAGCTGCAAAGACAGCTGTTGATAAGTATGAACTATCTCACTGTGAATTATTCTTGGGATTTTTTTCTTAGTATATTTGGAGGCACCTGCTGACTGAACAGTCATGATCAATCCCATTATAAATTGCACCTATAGGCACTCACTATATTCCCTCTGTGAAATTTGAAACTAAAATATTTGCTAGCTGTTGTTCAGAGAAAAGAGGACTCATTATTTTTGTGTTAACTCCTGGAGTACAGTGGAAAAACGAGGCTGAGCAACTCCCACTAGTTTCAATTCTCACTTGACATTAGTTGCCACCTTGCAAAAAGTTACAAAATCAACAAATGAAGGGGCTTGTTTTATCTCATGGTAGAAGAATCTATAGATTGTCTTGGACAAGACTGAAATCTAGATTTCCCTATACTTAAAGATTTAATGAACTGCATAAATATGTGTCCCTTAGTTGTATTTTTTGCTAAATAACTTTAAGTTCATAAACATAAATCAGTGTAGATAATATAACTACAGTTAATGTTGTAAGGTATTATTATGAGACAAAGGCATAGGAAATAATGATTGCATTTTACTGGAATTCTATTTATAAGGCATAAAATAAGGCCTGTTAAATCTGGCTATTCTTTTGCCACTAGATACTCTTCCATGTTTCCATATTCAATTTCAGTGAATATACTAATTAAAATTTGATTATTTCAAGAAAAAAAAAAAGGGTACTTTACTACTGGGAATCACACATGAAGAGTTTGGTGTAAACATTAGACTCTGTTATGAAGTTGCCCACTTCAGGGATAAAGTCAGAAAGTGCAATGTATGACAGGTATAGGGAGCTCAGGGCACGGGCAAGCAAAATACAAAACAGAGTGCCCAAGTGAAAGATTGTCTGAAAGGAAACCACAAGTGCCTGCTAGATGTAGGCATTTCTGTAACAGGAGAAGTATGCAAAAGTTATATTGCTTTCTCTAGAACATAAGAAAGAGTTAGTGGAGTCCGAGATGTAACGGGCGAATACGAAGTAGACAAAATGTTGTGTATGTTACCTAAAACTTACAACCTCTGAGATTTTTTAATGCATATATGCATAACACAGATGTGCCTAAAACCATTACATTGTTTTTATAAAATTCTGCAATTCGCCAAAATTTGGAAATTTACTGGTGATTTCTGAAAGCTTGAGGTGAGTGATGGTGTTCTATTTTTTCCTGCTATAATGTCTCCTCGTATGGGTCATGGTTATTTATCAGTGTATGGAAGATTAAAGCAAAACTAGCAGTATCACCACAGACGCTGCTTTCTTTACAACCCAAGTAAGCATACAATCTGCATGGTGGATGATATTTCTTCAGGGAATGAAAGAAGGAGCATTCTTACAAGGTGTTCTTGATCTTGTTTATCAAAAGATCACCAAAAATACATAATATATGTTTTTTGGGTTTCTTTTTTTAATGTGCTCTTGCCTTCAATTATGCAGTAATTGTACGCTTGTTAACAATGAGGAAAAATTGGTGTTGATAAATGCCAGCTGGAGAGGTGCTTTCTTTTGCCTAATAAAGCAATTGAGAATCAATATATGTTATGACACCAGCCTTGAATATGTTAATTATACTCCGTAACCCTTAACAATTTTTTTTTTAAAAATTTGCCACCAAAGTGGAAAAAGTTGCAACATGCTGGCAGCCACTGAATTGAATGTATTACTGTGATATGATCTATGTTTCAATTTTTTGCTTCTTAAAAAATAACCTTATGGAATTTATATTATAACATGGTTTATTCTAGTAACTAGAGTTTGCAGAATGTGCATCGAAAATGACACAAATATGATAGATCTCCTGCTCCCACAAAATACCATTGCCCTTTTGGCTGAGGAAGAGGTGGCAGCGATAGCAACACAACTTAGCAACAAAACACACTATATATATATATATATATATATATATTTATTTATTTATTTATTTATTTATATATATATAAAAAAATCTGTCATGTAAAAAAAATTGGTTACTTTCTTTTTCTCTGTTACTTGTAAGTTTTCTTAAAACTTTGTTGAAGAAATTTCTTTTCATGATTCCTTGTATTTGATGAGTTTTTCTATTGACCCCACTCTCAGGGAATACCATGAATGTCAAGGAATCAGTATTGTTACATTTATGGAGCTTTGAGAATATAAACCTACTGAGAATTAAATGCAGTGAGAAAAATTATCAAAATGGCTGAAGGAGAAACATTTTGTTTTATTTCAGAAGGTCACCTATATAGCTTTCCTGCAAGCTAAAAAAGACAACCCAGTCAGCCAATGAAAAAACAATGAAAGCATTCCCTGCACAGTCATCCCAGAGACTGGACTCTGTTGCCTAGCAATTCTGACGGATGATTTACACTTACCTGGACGTCACACATGCCATGAGGTCCAATAAACAACCTCAGGATGGTACATTTTCTAATGTCAGAAGTGGTATATTTTCCAGGCACACTATAGTGTTGCTTGGAAAGGCTCATATATAATTTTGCAAGCAAAGTTGTTTTCCTCTTGGGAAAGCCCTTTCCTCTTTTCTACTTCATCCAGTCTGCCTTAAATAATAATATTTTGCAGTTTTTCCCTGATATCCTCATCTTGCTGGTGTTTGAAAGAAAAGAAAGCTTCCTTTGGTGCACCTCTTAGAATTACATTGGCCAGTAACACCATGTTATGAATTATGAAAATACTGTCAGTCAGAATTGGTTGCATTTACCAATTTAAAACAAATTCTGTTTCAAAGCACTTTGCCTGCCATCCAAGGTAATTGGAAAGCCAGTTTGAAAAATCTTCTAATGTGCTTTTTAAAATTGACCAAGTTTGCAGAGGCAGCTTCTTAAACAAAATATAATTAATTTCTATCTGTCTAAGCTGATCAGTGCAGGCTGACAGTCCTTCTGCATTCTTTGTTTTAAAACATGTGAATTTTTTTCAATAGACTACACCTCCCTTTCATCTTCCTCTTTTCCCTGTGTAAATTGGCACTTTCTGTCTTCTAGGAATCTCATTACCATGCACTGATTCTCCGTTGCTTCTTAATAAAGGTGCCCAGCTGATGTACCAAAAGAACTGTAAATAACTATTTTTATGTACCAAAGATTTTTTCCTTATAAACTTATGGTTACAATGGCTCTAACATGTCAGTACTTATCTGAATTATCCTAACTCATGGTTTCTATTCAACTCATTTTCATTCTACGTCTGTACTCTTTGGTGCAATATAGTGACTAAGGTGTTCCAAGGTCATAGAGGTAATATTTGACTAATTTCTAGAGCAGCAGTTAATTAAAAAAGATCCCAAAAGAACTGAATTATGTAATCTGAAACTTTAAGTCAAAAAAACCCCCAAACAAACTACAAATAGGAGTCTTGGGATGTACTATTATCCTTACATACACTTCCTGTGTCGTCTTCAGGAGTTTCCCTCTATATAAGTAAGATCAGACTTCCTGAAAATAAACCCTCAAAATCTATCTGACATTTAAACATGCTTGTTTCTTCATCCGAAACATGAAACATTTTTTCAGAACCTCAGAGTTATTACAAAGTTTAATCCACTGCTTCACAAAATACAAATGAGAAATGTCAACAGGAAAATAATTTCTCCTCTTCATCTTAGAACAATACAGTAACAATAATGTAAGAAATATCTGGGGGGCTGATAACTATCTGGATTTGCTTTGTACTGCTTTGATGGTCACTGGATCATACCAACCAGTTATTAATTTCCAGAAAATGTCTCAATCCTCTGATTCCATTGCCTAACTAATAACTTGCTTTCAGACCAAGTGATTGCACCAATCTACAGCAGCATATCAATAGCATGTTTCCACTTAATCTCAGACTTCCCTCTGATTGCATACATATTTTAAAATTTTACAAGAATAGTTCCTGCTGTTTGCCTCGGGCTCTTTTTTCTTTCTTTCTTGAAGAGATTCTTATTTTTGCAAGTGAAAATTAGCTGCTGGTGTAGGACTTCCATAGGGACAAACAGATCCCTTTCTTCTCCCTAGTATCCTCTGCTTCACACCATTGTTTATGACTGCTGTTTTATCTGGTCAAGGCAGATCAGAAGAAAATAAAATTACCAGAAAAGGCATAGTGTATAGAAAGGAGGACTAGGGCTTTCTAGAGTCATTGCAGGATTTGAGAGTTTCTTATGAACGTATCTTTTTTTTTCCTTTTTTCCTCAAGTTGAAATTGATTCTAAGTATTTTGAGGTGCATCTTTTGATCTTAAAGAAAAGCTAAAAGCAGCGTTTCCTGTGGGACTTTGGAACTGAATAGCAGCCATAAAAGTCTCCTAAAACCAGCTGTATACTACTGGGCTTGAAACACTTTTTCAGGGTTGGCTTCTTTATCCTCACGGTTTAATAAAGGAGCAGTTTTGTTTTTATGATGGTATACAAGATGTTTCATGTGAATATCAGGACATCAGAAAAATATCACGAGCCAACAAAGGCAAAATAGAAAACTGCACCAAACTATGGAGGGTCTGATGGCAGAGAGAGCAAGAGAGAGACAGAGAGATTAATTTAAAAATATTTACTTTTGCCACTAAATTCTGTAATCTTGTTTTAAAGTATTTTGTATGAAATCCATGAATCAGGACTCAGACTCTCTGTTGCTCTACAGAGGAGAGAAGGCTTTGTTGATACTGATTACTTTTCATAGATTTTCTACTCTCACAGGGGAAACATGGTATGCATGAGAACTTTTACATATCACCCCATAATAGCTCTGTTCATCACTGCTGGCTTGAGCCTTGATAAACTATGTTTTGTAACATTTGCATTCCCGTCACAAAGTGACTAAATATCATAATGAATGTTTTTGCAGGATGAAGTGTTAAAATACAACAGATATTTTGCAACATCCCTTGTTTTACAGGAGTGGTTTTTTGCTGACAAAAAGTAGCTTAAGATTTCTATTTTTATCTGGAGTTCTGTGAACTTCAAGATATTTTATTCAGGCTGCAGTACATCCGATTGAATGAAGGTGAAAAGTGGCAGTGATCAAGTTTTAGACAATGAATGTTGCGAGAAAATCAATAGTCTGATTAAAAAAAGAAAGCTCAAGAGGCTTCTAACCCTAAAAAGTTGATTTGTTACTTCACTATATCTCATTGAAAGAGCAAACTATATTAGTCTTTAGATTTACCAGGTGCATTATTCCTTGTGCAGTTTCAAACGTATCAGCAGTAATGAGAAAGAACATCTTTAGGTTAGCCCCTGTTTTCTCCTAACATATATCAGTTAGATCTGTAGGGAGAAATACTCTATACTCTATCAGGCAGGTGAGCTATAAAACCTGCCAGAACAAGGGACTTTTTGCACTATTTCTGACCCTGAAGATTAGACTGAAAAAATCTTGGTATCAGACATTTAAAAAATGTACTGTTCCCAAAGAGACAATGAGAGTGAAAAAGACATTACACACAGAGTAGAAGGGAAGACTAGAAGTAAAAGAAAGTATGTGTGAAGGAAAATTATGTTAAATGCTAAACACTAAATTAAAAGACAGAAAGTTTAAAATATTTATTTGAAGTACTATAATGAATGACAAAGGCAATAACGGTTTAAAACTTGAAAGAGCAAAAGTAAGACGTCATCTATAACTAGCTAGAGTTTCTAATTAAAAGGGATAAGAGTAGTAGGATATTTAAGGCAACACTATCTGAGAAATTACTGAAAAAATATTTTGGGAAAGTTCCCAAATGGTGAAGCAGAATATACTAGGTCAAGGACAAACTAAGCAGAGTTTCACTGCAAAATATAGGCAACTTCTGTACGAGCAGTGAACTTTTGCTGCTGAACCTCTGTGGACTCTTTCAAGAGGGCAGATTTCTGGGACTCAGTCCAACAAAGCACTTATTTTCAACTTAACTTTAAACATGCAAGTCAACATGTTAGACTTAATTCATATAAAAGCATCGAGCGAATATAGCATTTATCAGGACATAGCCTGATAGCTTTTGGTTTCAATAAGATCCTCCTTTGTCTTCAAGTTCTTAATAAATTTAAACTGCTGCAAATCATTAAACTCTTGACTCTGTTGCCTTGATACACAATGAGTAAGTGTATATGGGCTACAGCCCAAAAGCTCAGAGTATTTAAACACCTACTTCACTTGAAGAATGTGAGCAGCTCTGATCCCCAGTATCAAGAGAAATACATTACTATTAGAAGAAAATAACAGACATTAAAGACCAGCACACTTGATGAGAGGTATGTTTTTACAGAGGGAGAAACCAGGCAGATGAGGAGTCTGCATTCTGGAAAAGAGATGACAGAAGCATATCATAGATGTTCATAGACTCAAGAGAAGAATGACAATTCTTATATCTATATCTATCTATATATATGTGCATGTATATATATATATATATATATATATATATATATATATATACATGGAGATTATAGGTACATACATAGTGGAAGAGTTACAAGGCACCAATTGAATTACCAGCAGCACGTTTAAAAGAAGTATTATGAAATGTGTGCACAATATGTTTTATTAAACGGTGGTGCTTTTGAATTATAGGAACTACTAAATTTTACTGATCTGGATACAGCCTCTGGTTTGTTGATCCTTATTGCCAGAAATGGAGAAGTGATACCACACTGTACTTGCCTGAGCATACAGTCTTTTCAAAAGCACTGGCTCCTGGCTGCTGTCTGAGAGTGTTCTCAGCTGGATTGGTATGTTGGGTTTTTACTCTACAATCAATAGAACACACGTACACAAGTGGTTTTGAGAACCAGGGTCCAGCAATATGAAGTCAAAAAAGCACAATAAAGCTGAAAGCAGAAAAAACCTGAATGTATCACTAATAATAAAACTCAACATACATTTTAAAAATTCGCATCTCATTCATTGATGCAGACACGAATCAAGAGGATGTTTGTAAGTTCATAGTTACTCATTTACAAGTTAACTTGCTCTAAGGAAGAACACGGCACACTTGGCTGAAATTCTAACATACTTTTGGTATCTTATCTTCTGCTCACTGCAAAAAAAAGGAGACATTTGTGAGAAATTATCTTTTTTCTATTTGTTTGTTTGTATGTTTGAGGTTTTTTGTAAACAGGGACCAGTAGTCTTAAACCTTGGAGTAGAGTGATTGAGAAACACTTCAGTGAAAAATAATGAATAATAAGTGAAAAAAATGAAACGCAAAAAATATGTAATATACCTTAAAATCCTATGCATGTATTCTTTAAAGCTGAGTGGTTAACAATAAAAATTTCAAGTATTGTATTTCTTATATGTGTTAGCTTAGCTTGGAAACAAGCTCACTTGACTTGAGAGGCTTGGCATGATTCTAGATGTTCTGCTTTGAGAGAAAAGTACCCATTTTTCATGAAAGATAATCTCTGTTGATGAAATTAATAGAGTAAACTGTATTACAGTGTATTGAATTGAGCTTTTGAACAAGTGGTAACCTAACTTAAAGATGGCTCAATGAGAAATAATTCTTAAAATTACATCTGAAATGGAATTTGTTATAGTCTACGGGGTGATTTGACTGAAATGGAGTCATTAATATGACCCACCACATAACCTAAGCAATGAATTTCTTCATGTACCTTAGTCTCGGAAGAGAAACAATTCAAGGAAGATGTCTTATCTATCTGAAGTTTCCCTAGAAACAGCAATCTCTTTGCATGCAAGCACTACTGTTTGCCATAGAATTGCCTAGGAAGCTCCAGTTGAAGACATTAATAAATCACAGGGCCATTTCAGAAAGACAGTTTAGTTTTTGTTTCATTTTAATTAGCTGAAAAGAAAAATGAAATCCTCGTGGGAAAATCAGAGTAAAGGGAAAGGGCAAGGCAAAGAGCTGGTCAAGATTAGCTTTTAGTGCAACAGAAAGGTGAAGTAAAATGGGAAGCCTTGTTGGATAGCTAGGGAATAAGTTTTCACTGTCAAAAGTAGCTGCTAAAATGAAAATTAAGCATTGCTGTCTTTAAGATGTGGAAGATTCTGCAGTCTCTGCAAGGACATGTCATTGAAGAAACTGGCTAAAATCTGAATAACTTCTGTGACATCAGGGAACTGTTTTCTATGAGCTTCAAGGAAAGCCAGAAGTCATCATCTACCACTTAGCAGTGTAAAACTACATTAGCAAGTATAAGTTTTGGACTGTACTTCTGCCATTGGTAGAGTATATTTAGAAGGCTCCAAAATGAAACATCAAGCGGAGAGAACGTAAATGTTATAGTTAAGTGACAGCTCTAACTCCTTTCCATTCAAATTTTCAGTTAATTCACAACCCAATAGCATGAGCACTCAGCCTTTTTTTCCAGACTTTTAAGGGATTTGGTTTTATGCCACTACTTTCATGAAGTCTATACTGTATCAGTTCTCTAGTGAAGTACAATAGGGTGCAGTGCTTCCCAGAAATTTCAGTTCATCTGCTGAGACTCAAAATGACAAGTTAGTAAAAAACCCTCATGGCAATTTCATCAAGATTCCCTGTAGACAAATTCCAGCTGGACATTTGCATTCAGGTGACATAAGACTCCAATAAAGTTCAGTCAGACACGTAACTTCTTTTCAGTTTGGAGCTATAAGTGAGCCACTTTTTGAATGATACTTAATTTCAGAGATAACTGCAATGCCTGGTATAGTACAGAGATGATCAGAGTTGGGGTTGTTTAGCCTAGAGAAGAGAAGGCTCTGGGGAGACCTTATAGCAGCCTTTCAGTACTTAAAGGGGGCTGCAAGAGAGCTGGAGAGGGACTTTTTTCAAAGGCATGTAGTGATAAGACAAGGAGTAGTGGCATTAAACTGAAAAAGGGTGGGTTTAGGAAAAAATTATTTATGGTGAGTGTGGTGAGGCACTGGAACAGGTTGCCCAGAGAAGTGGTAAATGCCCCATTCCTGGAAGCGTTCACAGCCAGGTAGGATGGGGCTCTGAGCAACCTATTCTAGTGGAACGTGGCCCTGCCCATGGCAGGGGAGTTGGAACTAGATGGTCTTTGAGGCTCCTTCCAACACAAACCATTCTATTATTCTATAGTGATCATGGTAGAGAGATTTTGCAACCAGTCTGCAAAGACAGACAAGTATTTTGAGGTTTGAGGAGATGTAGGTGTAGAAATATCAGTCTACTACCCTGAAGTGTTAAATGAAATTCAATTACATGCTATCCAAATTCATTTATTTGAGATCCTCTCATATCATTGAGACAGAGATAACAAATGGATTAACTATAGTTTTGCTCTTTTCTTCTGACATCTTATTTAAACATCAAGTTTGCTGCAACTAAAAATTATAAGAATCCTATAAAAGGCTTCACACAGAATACAAAGTCCTTAAAAAGCATGCTTGGCCACAAGACTCAAACCTGAAATGCAAATGTGCAGCAAATCATACTTTAGTATGAATGCATTCAAAGCAATGTAACTTCAGTTTGGAGAACGGTGTCAGATTTAGCCCAGTAGAGGAACATTGTGGAAAAAAGACTACCTAGAGACAAGATAAAGCACGAATTCTGCATAACCCTCATTGATCCTAAAGCTGGCTAATGTTACCCAAGAAGTGGAAAAGGCTAAGCATGGACCTCTCTCTTCACGAGGTTTTGCCCCACTGAAATCCAAATCATCCCACCCACTACACCAGCCCTGGCAAGAGTAATAGCTCTATCACATTCTGCTGGCTTCAAGAAAAGCATGCTTTCATATGTCTATTTTATCTCAATTATAATTTGCATTTCCCTTTGTCAAAGTGAGAGGACTAAGTCCCACATGTGCTAATTTTAATATCTTTGTTCTTTTCTTCTTTGTGTAAGCAATGAAAAGCTCCTCTGGGCATTAGAGTTGAAAATCAATTCCTCTGAAATAATTTTAATTTCTCTGCATTTATCATGAAATAAATGAAGCAGAATTTGTCTCATTTGTCTCATATACACAGCAATCAGAAAATCATGAAAGTGCATTTATGAGATTTTTCCAAATTGAATCCCAATACAAATAAGTCATATGTAGACATAACTGACCTGCATATTTTCCAAACTCGACCATGGAGATATAAGGTAATTCTACTGGCTAATATCTAAACAAAGTGTAGTAATATCCAAATGTATTTCTCTAGTCTTTCTTCATAATGTCACAATTTTTTCAGTTATGTTAATTTTTAAAACATCAGTAATTGCAAACCATTTATCTTATATTATGCCTTTCAGTACAGTGGACAGTCATTTCAGTTCCTAAAGAGATCCTGATTCCACAGGGAAATATCAGAAATAATTAAGAAGACTTCTACATATCAGTGATAGAGAAGAAATCTATCTTCTGAAAGGTGAAACACAATGAAAAACCAGGTGACAGCTTACTTAATATTTACAGTTGAGTATGACATCAGCCAGAAGGGTAGCACTGATTGATTTTAATGGCAAGCAGCTGAGCATGCTTATTGATTTAAGAGATCAGTTACTTCACAAATGGCAGAGACCATTAATACACTAAAATCATAACAGTGATGATACGAAGAATCAAAAGTGACCCTGCATTTAAATGCTCTCCTTCCAGGTAAAATGCAGGGCTCTCTGGATGGGAATATACTCCCAGGTGAAACTTTTCAAGCATCAGTATTTTTTCTTTTTATTTATTACAAGGCAAAATGTCAAGATTCATCAAAAATACAGGAGGCTTCATTAAGACCTCATAAATTAATTTTTTAAACAAGAGTTTAAGAGCTAGGTAAGGAAGAAAAAAATAAAATTTGAGATTTTTTTATAGGCTTTTATGTTTTCAGTTTAATGAAATTATTATAAAATGGAAATCATAATGAAATGAATTTCCCCTAGAGTTACTGAAGTCTTTCTAATATGGTCTCAGAAATTCTTCTCTTTCCCTTTTGACTAAGCAGATTAAAAAAAAAATAGCAGAAAAAAGGAAAGCAGGCAGGAGAAATGCAGCAAAGAAAGGTAAGTAAATGAATATTATGAGAAACAGAGATGAAGAATGAGCAGTGTCCTTTTTTGATTCAAAAATTCCTTCACCTTCCTTCTTATCAATGCTGTTTAGATCAATTTCTTGTTAACTGAAAGTATAATGAAGATCTTCTGGAATTTGTATTTCTTTAGGAGATGCCAGTGATTTTTTTTGTCATTGATTCAATTTTGTTATATTTTCCACTTTCAAAAGGCTACATGTAAAAACCTGAAAATTATTTTTTCTGCATCTTTTCAAGTATTCCATGTACAATATTTTTTAGTTGTCAATAATTCGTGTGTTTGTGTAGGGCTGACCAAAATTCTGTCCCCTACTGGTGCCAGCAGACCGCACCAGACAATTAAATCTATGCATCCATAGAGTCAGAATAAGTGTATGCAATTTTCTTCACTAAGTTGTATGTAAGACTATTTGAGAATACATGAATGTGACAGCTTTTCACTCAGGAGAACTCAGCCAATCCTGAATTTTTAAACTAACTCTTGTATCATCAAATGAATAATATATTTCATGTACTGCATGAAGCAAAAAAATGACCATCAATTTGAGATCCAGTGTTTGACAGAATCTCTGGCCAGAAAACCAATATACTTTTCTATCAGCTGAGGAAGACAAATTCACCTTTTGCAGTTAAACAAGTTTTTGTTATCTATAGAACTTTCTGTAAATGGAAATAGAAATGTCTCCAAGTTTTATCAGCTGTACTAAAGTTTATAGAATAAAACATCACGACTTAAGAACATAGATAACTCTGGTTTCAGAGTTAGAAATGTTACTAACAATGGTCTCTCCAGGAAAGCATCACACAATTCAGGGAGGGACTAAATTGCAACTTTATATTTGGATAGGAAGTATTCTCAATCTGCCATTAGCTCCGATAGAGAGAAGCAGAAGTTGCTCTACCATCAGATTCAGGAGCCCCACAAACACTAAGATGTTGTTTTATACAGTTGGCATTCTCAAGCAACACTGAGCCTGTTTTGTAAGAGAGTGAACAGAACCTTTGCTTGCACACGGTAAATCGCTTGTTGAAGGCTGAGAGAAGATGAGTGTGATGTATTTTGTCTGTTAGAGTCAGCACTGTCAGCATGCCTAGCAGTGCTGTGGCCAGCTAAGGAAAGCTTTATGTAATCTACCAGATATGATGCAGATATATGATAACAGCTGTCAAAGTTGCAATTTAGGGTACAGAGAACTGTATCTTCTCTTGTAATTCTAGTCATAATTAACATAGAGCCACTGGCTCCAGTGGAGCTATGCCAGTTTGAAGTATCAAATTACACGATCCACAATTACTGTATCATATCAACATATTGATATGTTTATTAAGGTAGCTATACACACATAAATTTTATGTACTAGGCCACTCAAGAGAGAGGTGGTTAATTCAGAGGTTTCAGAATCCTTAACCCATTAGGCCATAATATTAAATTGAATATCAACTTTTGTCAATAATTAGAAAAATACACATTGTTGTCAGTGTGTATGTGTGCTTGTGTGTTTCCTCCAGCACCAAGCTTAATGAAGCCAAAGCACTTAAATCAGCACACAGCATCCTGTGGTTAGGAGAGGTCAGAGCTCCTCCTGAATTTTACAAGAAGGCAGCATGTGTGCTGTTACCCCTTGTCCTCTGCAGTAAGTTCAAGTTCTAGCGGGATCTGAAAACCCTGAACCAATATTGCTCACAGAGGTATTTTGGTAACTGCAGGAAGTTCTGGCTGCTGCCCTCTATGACACATCTTTGAAGAAGCCATGTGCTGCTCACAGACAGTTAATGTTCAGGTGTCAGGAAATACCCATTCTGGGAGCAGCCTCTAAATGCAGAGTCACCTTTTCCAGAAAAAGTTAGATACTCAGAAAACGTTTTTTGTAAGGCCTAAAGTTTAGCATCAGACAGACATGGACTCTAGGGAACTAAAAAAGAAGCAAGACGGTAACAAAGAAAGCAGTAGTCTAACCTACATTAAAGAGAAAACTTTAAAATCATGGGTGCTTTATAGTCTTCCCAGTGGCCATGAGTATGTTAGAAAATACAGCTGGAAAAAGAATTTTCTCTTTCACTCAATGGGTTTTTATGGCAAGAGAAATAAGATAGAAATACCTCTAATCACAACAAAGAAAGAAAAACAGTGACCTTAGTAAGAAACAAAGGGCCAGAGTCTGGTCTGGTATAAATCAGATGTTGGATACCTTCCCTGGGGCATCCTGTGTTGTGTGAGAGAGCTTGAACAGTACCCAGCTCTCTCTCTTATTCACACTGTGTTTGCATGTAACCCCAACTGTAGGTCTGTGGAGCATTTTATTGCAGATTTCAAGACTTTGAATACTGTAAAATTGCTATGTAGAAGCAAATTTGGTTTCATAAGGTTTTGTATGATAAAAATAGACTGTATTCTATAATGTAGCTGACCAAAACAATACCTGTTTTCTACCTACAACCAATGTGACTATCACTCCCTGCCAACACAGCATCATCCACAGTAAAAGCCAAAAAAATCTATGGGGATAGAAGGAGTAGAAGTCTTATGCCAGAAATCTGCTTTTTTTGATTTATTTGATTTGACCTTCACAAAAACAGCAAGCAAGAAAACTATTTTTTTACATCAAGTCATTGTGGACTGATTGCAGTAGTCTGAAAGAAACAATAATTGATTTCAATAATTAATTCCTTCTGACTAAAGCAATGTTGCTGTTTATGCACTCTTCCTAAGGCCAAGTAAAAAAGAACTTTTAGCCAGGAGTGCATAAACAGTAATGCTACTTTAGGGAGCAGAAGTCCCCTAACATACTGTTGATTTGGGAAAGGCTTTTTTTTACCCCCAGGCTATAAAATTTTTTTTATATTCTCTCATGTTGCCTCAGGATGACCCCAAGATTCTCTCAGATTTATAAAACATAGGAAACAAAGTAGTATGCTATTTTGACAGCAGAGAAAGAGCCACAAAATTCAAAAATGTAGTTTTCTAGCAAGTTGAAAACATTGAAACAGACTTCCAAAAATATGTGGAAGTACTGTAAAATTCAATTGAAAGCAGAAATGAAAACATTCAGTGAGGAAATCCTTTCAAGTTTTTCTTTTTTTCATGGGACTAGAGCTGTTGTTTCATATATTGTTATCTAAGCAGACTAAGCACGGAACAAAAGCAACCTCCCATTATAAATTTTAAAACTTTTTTCCTCAGTTTTCATGGTAGTCATACTGATATTCATGATACATGGTTTACCAGGAGTCTATCAAGAAAAATTCTTACAAGGATTACTTTTTTAAAATACTATCTTTAGTATTTAAGTATTTTAATATTTAATACTATCTTTAGTATTTATCTTTAGTATTTATTATGTTATTTAGTATAACATAAACACTGCCAAATTCATATGAAGGGATAGCTGATTTCACACCAAAATGATTTTGCTCAGCTTCCTTGTATCTTGACTATATTGTAGTCTGGGTTTTTTTACTTGTCTGGAATTTATTGCCTAATTCTGCTGTAATATCAGAGTTTTATTATTGGTGTTATTCCTATAAAAATGACATAACATAACGTAAAGCAGTACCTTATTATTCACATAGATTCCGCATTAACCCTGTGCAGGTAAAGAACTTGACCTGGTGTGACTCCACTGGTCCCTTGGTGATCAGATTCCTGCTATATAGATCAGAATTAAAGCAAAACTAGACCAGATGTTTTTACTATTAGACAGATTACCCCAAAACTAAAATTAAGAAAACATACTGGATCTGATTTACTATCAGTATATGATCTGTTGCTGCAGAGGGAGCAATGGATAGTAGAGCAGAGGCAAATGGCAATTTATTAATGCAGGCATGGGAGTCCCATACCCTCACCCCTGACTGCTCTAAAAATGCTGAACAGAAGGCCCCAGTCTGGTGATGAAAGCTGGTTTTTGACAGTAAAGGCTCAGTAAAAACAACACGAAATCATTTTAAAAATGGTGCATGAGAAAGTTCTGGTGGAAACACTTATCACTACAAAAATTGTTTGTCTACAGATATAAAAACACATCTAATTTCAAGCTTTGCCTTGAGTGGTTCCTTGAAAAGATTCATTTAACTGAAGCATTGTGATGAGCCACCAGATAGCAACGTTCATGAGATTCTGCTCTTGAGAAACGAGACTCTCGATTCTTTTCACTATGCAAACTGGCTTGGTTAAAAACTTTGGATTAAAAAAAGACTTTTCACGGAGTATTCCCATTGCAAGAAACGTTCATGCTCTGAGGCGGACTATTGTAAAATTTCAGGAATATAAGAGATTTTGTCACAACCTGTGTCTTAAAAAATCCTTGCACTCATATAGCAACCACAACAAGAGATTCTCAAGATGTTTTCATAAGCCTTAATCAAGCTCCCCAGAATCCTGTGAGAAGGACAAAGATGATAATTAGAGCTTTTCAAAGCTTTTCAGTCAAATATTTTATTCACCAAAAATGGAAATTTAGGTAAACTGACAGATTTTGTGGACTCAATTGCACATGCTGGAAACTGTGTATCTATGGGAAAATGCGTATTGTGAGACCATTTTCAAAAATTTGGAATTTAAAGAAAAATACACAAAATTAAATGAATGTGTTGTTGGTTTTGAAATTAATCTGAAGAATTCTTATTCATCAGGAAAATGACAAAGAAGTTAATGGTTGTAAAAGCTTATTTTATTTTTTCACTTCGATGACTGAAGTAAAAAGAAAACCAACCATGTGCTCTATTAATATCTCCGTTTTGTGCATGACTGAAGTGAAGCCTTACATATGATTTTATGACATGACCAGTCAGGAGCAAAGTGAAGGGTGAAATTAAGTTTTCTTTTAGTAATCTGCTGATTGGTTTCCTGGTTGGTTTCCTATTGACTCAGAAAGCACTTAATCCTTCACAGTAGCAAGTATTGGATCCTGAATATTTAGCTTTTTTTTTCTCCTTTAGGGCACAGCAATATCAAAGTCATTTTCTGTCAGTGTTAGGTGACTGCAGAATCATGCTTTTGATTATAGCAGTGGCATGAGCTGTCCACATACCATCTCAGGCACATCACTGCTTCATTAATCATTTCTCAGTATGGAGGTAGTGCAGAGCCATTTAACCAGAGAGTCTTATTTCTCAGGAATCTGGGTTAAAGAGCTGATCACAATAAGAGTTGCCAGGTAGCAGCAGTGATTACAGCAAGTACTGCAAGGCAACTTCAAAACGTACGCTTAAGGACTCTGCAGCTCTTGTTTAAAATCTGTCCTAGAGCAGATGGGGGATAGTCTCTCAGGAGTTCATTTCTGAAAGTATGATAGGCATTCCCAAGTCCTACTTCTTCTGGGACTCTGCCTTAGAGCAAAAAAAACCCCTAAAGTAGATGGAGGCTTTTGCTCTCCAGTTATGTCTCCACTTCGTGGTCATCTGCCCACACACATCTGCATATTTGAAGCAGTTCAACACATCTGGGCATTGCTGTGCTCTGCCCTGTGCACTTCCATGCAGCCTTGCTGACCTTGCTGAAATGAGGGATGTCCAAAGAGGTGCAGCAGTCACCATGCCAGACCTGGAGAGCTGTCAGTTTCAAGCCACTTCTGCGAACAAGTTTTTACTTCTTTTATGTGATATAAAGTATGTTCTGTTAGTGCTTTCTTTCACACATGCTTCCACTGGAAAGCGGAGAAGTAGCTTTTGAGGGAATTATGGTAAGAAAGAAGCTGGTGAATCAGTTTTCTGTTTGTTTCCATCAGTATTCCTCACATATTCTCTGTCCCACCACACCTGCAAATAAGCAGTAATAACACTGCAACTGCCAACTTGCTGACTCTCGCCTAATCTATCCCTTTGTCTCTTCATCCACAATTCATCACACCTCACCTTGTTCTATTTACTCTATTTTCTATTTCACGTTCACTGAAAAATTTGAAGTGTGTTATATCTCTGTAAGACCACGTCCAAATTTTACCCCTATTTAATGTAACATAAATGTGCACATTTATGACTGTACATAAATGCAATATGCATTCTTGTTGCAACACAATATGCAGTGAGAACATTCTACATCTGGTTAAATCTAAGGAATTCAAAGCATCATAATATTAGATGTTAACAATACATTAGCATAAATATTAGAAAGTTTTTTTGCCATTTGCAAAGCTGCAGAGATAAGTGTTTCAAAAGCACAGATTAGTACGTTGGAGGCTTGAGGAGTCAGAGAAGCTAATTAAGGAGACGTTTGTTCATTGAAAATGAACAAAGAGTGACGCTTTTTCTTCCTGTGTAAACCAAGTGTTCTGTACCCTCGCTTTGTTCACCTTTGGAAGTTTAAACAAGGATTGGACAGACAACAAGAAAGGGGTTTTTGCCATTATTGCTGGCTGCTGGTATTTTAAGTAAAGATTCCAGCTGATATTTCCCAACTAAGAGACTCAAATAAAGGAGATTTGCTGACTGTTAGTTCCATTTCCACATCAGAGGGAGAAGCAGTGTGACATGCTCTGCATCACAGCAGCGCAGTTTTGGCCAAGTTCCAATTGAGCAGGGGCTGACTTAGATCTCAGTGGGTGGTGGCCATTACACATTTTGGGGAGGCTATTTAAAACTGGCGTGTGAACTAGTTCTATCAGAGAGGAGAAAGTACAGGTAGTAAAGTCACCCTCCGACATCTGCCCTCCTGCTGTGGGTTAACACAGAGAAATGAAGCTCTATCCGAAGCACAGAGCCATTCACAAGGGGGAAATAAACCAAAACAAATTGGAGATAATTTGATGTTTTTAAAATCAGAACTATTGTATCAAGAGTTCCTATGTAGTAGCATTTGTAAAGGGCTTCTGCTGTGACTAAGCATCTGGCAAAACAATAAGATTCATGCAGATTACGCCAGGAAGATTATTGCTACCCTTTAAAATGATTGAGGATATCAAGTAAGCCTTTTGGCAGGCAGTCCTGAAAATTATGATCATTTCTAGTTAAAAGGAATTCTGGAAGTCAAATTTGCCCCAGTTTTCTAGTTCATTAGAAAAAATAGTTTGACAAAACTAGTAGCAGGTGGAATGTTTTTTAAATATAGAAGTTCCTGAGTGTATAATGCCTAGAATCATGATCTGCTATTTACAACAGGTTACAGGGCCAGGAATAGTACTGCTGCTTCACTCGTGGTTGTCAAAATGAAATCTTAATCCAGTTGCCATAGAACATTTCAAAAGACACACAACACAGAGTGATGTTGACATAATGAAGTCACAGAGACATAAAATAAGCTTTTTTCAATGTGTTGTAATGTTCACTAACGTACTCCACATTTTTTTGAACTTACTGTGAACTCACTATGAACAGTGGCTACACAGTAAAAAAAGTAGTATTGCAAGACAAATTACTGATGATCGCTGGTATTAACCACTTAGGCAGAAATACTCTGTTATAGTTCTACATAGTTCAACTAACAACAGAAACACCGTTTTCTTATCAGTACATTATTACTTATAAATTGTACACGAATTTGTCACAAAGATCTGTGCTAAAATGAAACCAAATGCACGCTTTTATCTTAAAGGAATCCGAACTCCAGAACTGTAGGTGACAACTGCAACCTCAAGTAGCAGGTATTACCTCAAAGCAGTTGGAGATGAGGAAAGAAGCTGTGGGACAAAACAACTTAATTATAGATTATTAGTAGGGATTCCAGTGAAAAAATGAAAAACATATAGGATAGTACAAAAAAAATCAACAAAAAATTCAATAAGATATAGGTTCTTCAAAAGAAGATCCTATTGGAAAGGCACTTTTTTAATTGGAAAAGGCATATCTTTTTCTATGAAGATAGCAGGTACCAGCTGAGGCTATTGATAATACTACTAATAAAAATGTAACAAAACAGGAATTTGGCTAGCTAGCAAATGGACTAACAGATACCATAGCATTACTCTAATAACTGATAGCTAATTTAAAAGTAAAGATATTGTAAAGAGCTGAATGCAAGTGGAAGTATGTTAATATAAATATAGACATGCATTTTTCTGCTGAAAATCTAAGCAAATGGTGTAAAAATTTAATGACTATCAATAAATACTTAAGCATAAACACATGGCCAGTTATGACAGAGCCCAGATTTAATTGCAGTCAACAGCACAATACAAATTTGTGGTGTGCAGAGTCATCAGCTATCCCTAAACAGGACGGATTACTGCTTAAGTAGCCAATAGGAGCTACACATCTCTTGGCCAGATGGTCCTCTCTGTGGAAACACAACACAAATCATGGAATAGAAGACCCTAAAAGCTGAATTGAGAGTACCATTCCTAAACCACAACCGTATTAAAATACTTTGAAACATATGATAAAAGAATGACTCAGTTTGCAGCTCAAGTGCATAAAGTGTACAACTAACACTGCTGCGCCTTGAGCTATTTGTGAAATCAGTGATACAAATTTTTTTATCTGTTTATGTGTAAAGCATAAATCAAGTTCCTGTTCAGCTGATTTCTTTTATCTGAGAGCAGGGCAAACAAATTTTCTCTGGGTCTGTAGGTAGATTTCTTTAAGGGAGACTTTTTACAGTAGTTGCATTTCCTGCGTAGAGAGTCCATTATTTCACTGTCAGTGATTCCCAGTTTTCTAGAAGTGGATAATTCTGCTATTTTCCAGTATTGAAACTACACAGATGTGACCTTATTAATGTCTAATCATACCTGAAAATAATCATACTGAAAACCTCTTGGAGTTCATGGCATTTCAGTTTTGCTGTACTATCAATAACAGGCTTCAGTTTAATGTCATCAAGACCATTTTCACACTGGTGAAACTACTGAAATTAAAGAAATGGTTACGACCTATGTATGCAGCAGTAAACATGTTCTCAGTTAAGCCTCTCAGTTGTACTATTGGAGTAGGACTGAACATGCTCATAACCGATAGAGGAGCTTAGTTTCCTGAATATTTAATCTTTAAACAGTGAGGCTTATGTATCATGTCAGATGCAGTGATGGAATGTGGGTAATTCCTCCACATGGGGAAGATGACAGGAAAGAGTTGTCAAGGATGTACTTTATTATAGTTAGCATAATTCACAGTGTAATCAATTCTGTATTCTGCATCTATGGTAAGTACATGGAAGACAGAAATCTTTAGTCTTTCTTTACCCAGTTGTTGCTTGTATTTATTATTTACCGATTTGGGGCTTTTTGGCTATATAATCTTCCCACAACTGTTACTTATAGTTTTGAAAATTCATTTGGAATTTGAGACAGGTTATTCTATTTTCACACATTAACAATAATATCTCATTATAAAATGTTTTTCCAGCTGATGTTACCAGATGTTTTGCTGTGTTATTTTGAATTGGCAAAGAATTACAAATGAATTTTTTTCTTCTTTAACATATAAGAAACAAAAGAGCAGGAAGACAAACACCATATCTCAGAACACCTCCCCTTTCCTCCTTCTTTCCCCAGCTTTACATGTTGAGCATGATGCCATATGGTCTGGAATATTCCTTTGATAACTGGGGTCAGCTGGCCTGGCTGTGTCTCATCCCAATTTCTTGAGCACTCCCAGTCTCCTGGCTGGCGGAGCGAGAAGCAGAAAAGGCTTTGGCTCTGTGCAAGCCCTGCTCAGCAGTAACAAAAGCATTCCCTTATTAGCAGCACCATTTCCAACACAAATGGAAAACATAGCCCATGCTAGCTACTGTGAAGAAAACTAACTCTACCACAGCCAAATGCAGCACAATGGGAAATTATGAGTAGTTAATTACATTATTCTTCTGAAATTTTCTCAGTGGTTCATTGGAATATGATTAATTTCATAAATTTTAACTTTTTGTCAATTTAAATAGCATCTCAGCAAAACAGTTGTGATTTTGTCTTTTCTTCTGCATAGATTAATATATTTTTTTTAATTTCATGCACAACACTTGACATCTGATTGAATTCTCTTCAGGTTTCCTTCACTAAACACTGCATGAGTATTTTACATTAAACCTGTTAGTTGTCTCCTGCAATTAGTATTGGCTGTTTGTTCAATAGAATACATTGGTGGTTATCAATGATTCCTAATGCTATCTTAATACTGATATGTTGCAGATACTAATGGCAGACATCACTCACAGTTCTGGCTGGAAACCCTTCATTTAGTCCTAATAAAGAGAAAGTTAAATTCTCTCCTGTTTAACAATTGAAAAAACAAACTTCAATTATCAACCAGTACATCAAATCTTTTGGTAGTCATAAATTAAATGATTCACTGATTAAAATTCAAGGGATAGGTTAAGATTTGGGTTTCCATTGTAGGTAAATGTGTTTTTAAGGAATAGTGAAACAAAACAAAGTTGACATTGCAAGAGTGCAAAGATTAGGCCTCCATAAAAAGAGAAGAGGAGAGCTCCCTACAAGCAAGCTTGTTCTCGGTATAAAGGAAGGTTCAGAAAAATGAAAATTTTTCTTAGAGTTTATTTATATTGTGTTCACAAAAACCAAACTTTCTGTGCATTTTTAACAAGTAAATTGGGCTACAGCCAAATATATATCTCACTAGTCCTCATCAGTGTATCCTTCTGATGGAAGCAGAAAAAAAAAAAAGAAAAATAGAAAACCCTTGGATATTAGCTAATTAATAGAGTTTGAAGAAGCTACCAAAATGTGGTGCTGTGTACTGTCAGTTAGGAAAAAATGTAAGAGCTCTGCAATATTGTCTGCTGGGAAACATCCCAAAGATCAGTGAAAGAAACAAAACTGCAAATGATGATAAGAAAGGCAATCAAGTTTAGTACTAAAGTCTTAGAACACAGGCTTCTTAAGAAGAATCTGTTCCTTGAATAAACTCTGAAGAACTAGTACACCAATAAAGACATCAGGTATGTGAAAACAAAGTTTCAAAAACACTCAAACAAAATGGGTTAGAGAGACTCCAAAAACTTGCAGATTCAACAATTCCTGAGAAATACAGCTATATGGTATTTTGACTAATTATGGTGCTAGATAAAAACACCTGAATTTTGAAGTATTTAGATGGAAGACACTTTTTATCACTCTGTGCCAAAGTATGATTGACTGGTCTTTATTGTATATGAAGGATAGATTTTACATTTTTTATGTAGCTAACACTTCATAAGGATTTCTACTGAAATTGATGTCTGAGCCCTAAGTGTGCTTGATGTGGAATGCATAAAGTATTCATGGATCATTAAACCCAACCAAACATACCAGTTATACTTTTGGATACCTAAAGTATGTTTTAAATACCTGAAAAATACCTGAACAGTATAAAAATTGGGGATTTGTCTGCTTTTTCCAGTGGGTCTAATAAAAGACAATATGACCTCATCGCTAGTATCTTAATACTATTGTGTCTACAATAATGCCAATAGGACTAGCTAAACATATATACTGTCATTGTACCTCTCCTGTGAGTATGAAATGGCCAAATATTTATACATATGACATTTTCTTTACATATTTGTGCTTTGCCCATTTTGAAAATTAAAATATAAACATTCTGGTAAAAAAATCTGTTCTCCCCATCATGCCACACAGTCAAAGCCTAAGTCACTTTTGCTTTGTTTGATATGATGTGTATATGCATGTATAAAATACGTTAAAGGCCTTTGTTTTACTGTATCATGAAATTAAAAACCATGTAGTCTCTGTAATTACATTGTCTTTTGCCGTCTCTTTAAAAAAGAAAAAGACTGTGTTCAAATTTTCCCCCTGTTTTATTTGCACCCTATTAACAACTGTTACTAGAGCTTTAATTATGCCCCTGTGATTGCAGAGATGCGGCTGACTTGTGTCATTTTCCTCCCAGGGGATGCTTTATAATTACCAGCATCCATCGTGGCTGCCTGTAAGCTGATGCTTTTTTATTACCAGTTCAATAATCACTGCATCCTTGTGAACATCTGCTCTACAAGCCATGCATCGGAGGTCCCAGTGCCTGTCACTCGATGCTCCCTTGCTGTGGCGACCCTTTTGCCCTCACCTTCAGTTTATATCTAATTTGCTTAGCAGAAGCTTCATCCAGATTGCCTCACAGGAACACAATTAATGCTCCAGATTTGCAAACAAAGAAATTCCCCCCTTTTTTTTCTTTTTTTGTCTTATTATCTTGATGTCATATCCTATAATTTGTATTCACAGCAGGGTGAATCAATATAAATCTGAGAAAAAATATAGTATTTGGTTGGTTATCTAGCTTTATAATGAAAAGTAGGTAAGTGATGAGGATTTTTTCTCCATGAACATCCATACAGTATTCTCAAATATAAGATAATCATCAAGGCTTTCTGCATATATTTTCCTACAACAAATGTTGCAGAAAACAAGGGAATGTCTTCTGTATAATAATTTAAATGTTTTCTAATTAAGAATTCTTCCACAGAATGATTTAAAAGGCAGGTAATCACTACTTTTATAAGCATGTAGCTGTTTATGTATGTTTAGATTTTTCTATGGAAGTACATGGATTCTGAGTGAATGTCCTTTGGTGAAAGAGGGTTATTGTTAGTTGCAGATACAGGCCATGTGGAGATGTCCAAAGTAGCTGGGAGCACCATCAAGTTTTCTAGTTGGCTCTGTAACTCATGTGATCAAGCCTTCAAGCCATGTAGATTTCTGCCAATATGTATTTTTATATTGGCCTGTCTTATCAGGCCTTCCATAGTCAGGCAAGGTACAACAGACCTTCAAATGAATTGTAGTGAATAATATATAGTACAAAATCAGTAATGTTAGTGTTTCTACATGATGCTGTAACTTTTATGTCTCTGATTAAAGATTTTCATCTAACCTAGAAAATTCTTAGAGCAATGAACACTGATATTATCTCTTAGAAAGAAGGATGCCAGAAAATTAGTAAGCACTGCACATCCATTCTGAAAGGCAGTAAAGTACTAATTGGAAACACATACTTCTATTGAGTGGCTATTTCTCTATAGTTTCTGGTAATTTCAGCCTTGTTTCTTGTTAAAGAAATCTATTTCACATAATAGCGTGATCAATGGTTGTGAAACATTTTTCGGTATGTTTCTATAGAAATGCTCTGGATATGAATTTATTCAAAGGTATGAATACAGCCTTCAAAGGGCTTATTACAAGTCCTGTGAGCCAGTTCAAATGAATATAGCTGTAACTACCGTGCCTAGGATGGGCCTGGCCACAAGCTAGAAGAGAAAACTTGGGAGACTGATCATATGGCCATAATCCTGCATGGCAGTTTAGAGGGATTTGAAGCTGAGAGCAAGTCATGGAGGCATTTGTGAGTACCTGCAGGAAAACACAACCTCATAATATCCATCCCAATGGTGTGATACACATCCCATCTATCTACCTGTCAAACTTTTCTGCCAATTAATTTGTTTAAATTCTGCCTAGACTGGATGCAGATGAGGGAGATTTGAATTACCTGTCTGAATGTCTCCTATTTAAAATATTTTAAAAATAGAATAAAAAATTTTTGTAGTGCGGAGTATACTACATTTGAGTCTCCATACCTCATGGCCAATATGGTGTGCTTCATTAAAAATTAATGGTCAGGATACTGTAATGTACTCTAGTAGCCAGAGGTCATAGGGCTCTCAAGTATAAAACAGAGATCATCCCAGCCTCCATCTTCATCCACTCCAAAGAGCATAAGGGAAGCAGAGTTCTGCTCTGTACCCAACACTTCCAGACCTTTTTCTCTATTTTATCTCTAGTAGGAAATGTAGAAGGGTGTAGTGTATCTACATCAAATATGCAAAAATATATTTTAAAAAAACCCAAATCACCAACAAAAGCCCCCAAAAAGACAAAACCTATTATATTGGAAACATGGCTTAAGCTCAGCCATGGCACCCCAGAGATGGCTCTTGCTCGTTTTGTGCCTGCCTGGAGGAACCTGACTGAAATCTGAAATCAAGCAAGGACCCTGCCTTGCAGGGAGATCTGGAAAGCCCACCAAGGTGTCATTAGACCAGAGAGCTATCACAGCATCACTCATGGCCCTCCCCTGAGCAGGAAGAGTGGCTCCAGGGCTGTAATTCACTCCTGGTGGGCATAACCCTGTGTCCCTTGCCAAGTCTGAAAATAGAGTCTTGCTAACGTGTCCTGCAGCTGCTCTGGCTGCCAGCTGCCGCTGGTGAGGCGTAAATCTGCCTTTGTCTCTACTAGGTGCTCTGTCTCCCTGTCTCTTCACTATTTTCCAGAGGGAAAACCTTTTCTGTGACCCAAAAAAGACACTCAACACTCTTAAAGAAACAGTGTCCTGGTCTTTCTTGTGTTGAGAGACAAGCAGAAGCACAAAGCACCTCTCCTTTCAGTAGGATTGCACTGCTCAGCTGAAACTTTATAGCCTTTGGGTTAAACAAAGCAGAGAAAAAATTCTTTCATTAACTTATTTATGGAAAAACCTTGTCTGTATGACATTTAACACTTTTTATAGACTGTAAAGTACAGAGTTTAGTCAGCTAGCTACTTGACTTGAATGGTTTTCACCCTGTGTTCTCCAGAATGAAACAGCACCCAGTGTTTCAATGCTATCTGTAGATGCCATCGTCAGTACCTCTCTTGCAGGAAATGGGTTGTTTTTTGAATTTAATGCTCAACTCCATAAGACTTTTCAAATTAGATGATTGCTCTTGCATAATCTTGGTTTTGTGCAAGATATGTTACATGATGAAACAGGATTTATCTTTCTAAAACTGGTAATTTTTAAAAAGCTGATTTTTTTCCTTTGGCTTTGTATTGTTAAGGACTTCAACAAATGCAGTTCTTTATAACCTTTTAATCTATCTTCCATTACGGAGATGTCTTTACTATGACTTCAATCCATACCCTTGCAAGTCACGTACATGAGGCCACTTTTCCAGAAGACGTAAATCTCATTGAAACCAGCTGGACATTAAGAACTTACCATTTGGCTAAATGAAATGACAACTTTAGAATCCTAAGAATAAACAAATGGTGAAAAGTGACCTGTCTCAACTTCACTAACCACTATAATTTCAGAAAATTGTTTTTAAGGCTGATTACTAGATTTATTAATTAATCTTTTGCCATCAGAACTAAGAAATTTGAAAATACCCAAGACTAGAATCAAGTTTCACAGTTTGATAAGGAAGTAACAGATCTCAGAGAACCATGAGGTGTGACTGTTCTCACGGTAATTGTTGAGTAACTGAATACTAGTCTTTAACAAACAGAATATTAGCTCCTAGGTAATACCTCATTTCTATTACCAAACACTGGATAACAAAATAGAATTTACTTTGGTAACTTCCAAATATAAGTCTGCTCATTACGGTTAAAATAGTTTTATGCTCTAGTGGACTAAATATAATAAAATTGACAAAATGCTGAGTTCTAGTTGCTACTTTGATATTTATTTTACATAGCTTTTCTTAAGCAAGCTACACACATGTCTTTTATTTAATTTTTTGCTACCCATCAAAAAAAAGTATGTGGTTCATAAACACTGACAGCACTTTTTGTGTCAGTTGTTGTGATAATTAGCAAAAATTTGTTTAGTTTTTAGTAGAGTCCTCCTAAAATTCTTTAGTGAATCATGTTCTACTTATTCGATTCTTTATTGATCTTTAATTTTTAAAGAGTACTTTGGAGTAAGAGAAACTGAACTGGTCTCTGAGAAATAACATTATGTATATAATTACTAGTAAAAACAGAATTAATAATTTAGAGTTAGATGTTGAAAACACTGGTTTGGTGCACAGATTTAACATGGTAACCCATTTATAATGGTTGTTCTTGTTTCTTCCAATTTGAATATATGTAAATTATTTGTAAAGCAACTTCTTCAAACTTACAATGCAAGTGGGCCACACATATTTATAAGAGAGTTTATTGACTTGCATGAATAATTGCTTTAATAATTTATTAGAGATCTTTGAAGACATGACTGTTAAGTTTCTTACAGGATATACGGCAGATGGGTGCTCTTTAGAGTATAAAAATTATTTGGAAATAGTAACACTGTGATGCACATACACACACACACAAATAAATGGAGAGAAAGCAGCCTAGAGTGTAACAAAGACAATGAACACATATATATGATATTAGAAGATTTGGTCTCACAAAGTAAATTTTTTTAAATGGCAAGTATACCACAGTTAAAGAACCACAGAGGTTGCCTGAGAAGACATTCTAATTTCATAAAAATAATCATTGGAAATAATGCACTAGAGATCATTGAAGACTCAAAAAACCTAACATAAAAATAAATAAATTTTTCATAGGATATTGAATAAAACATAATTAGCTACATAACAGAAAGTCAGATTTAATTTAAAAATATGAAATAATTGTTTTAGCACTAACTAGATAGTGAGTGTTGAACGATGTGAGCAGTGATAGCTGTCAGCAAACAAAATGACTGAAAGTTGCCAGAGAAAAATCACTACCATGATTTTACTGTAGACAATGTCTGATGGTAGAACACAAAGAAAGTACCACAGGAAAAAAAGTTTAATAAACAAACTAAACTGCACAGCAGGACTGTTTTTAAAATATTCTGTTCATTTTAGTAATATCTTTTTAATCAAATGCCCCAATGATACCGATATCCTTATCTTTTAGGTGAATACAAACAGAGGGATAGGGCATTTTTCTGTACATAAATAGGTCCTAATGGGAAGAAAGACAACTTATTGCAAGGCAATAAAGACAAGGTAGTACATTTCCTGAACTCTGGAAAAAATTAACTTTATAAAGGAGGAATTATAAAAATGGAAAGTATATTACAAGTAAATTGTGAAATAATAGCACTGAATTAAAGCCTATGTACTTGTGAAGACATTTGGAGAATTTTATTTTTTCACAATGTTATTTCATTTCCAACTGTATTTGAAAATTTCTGATATCACAAAAAAAAACTTGAGCATCTAGTACAATGTTCAATATTACACATACCACATTTCTTTTCATAAAGCCAGTTTAATGAATGAGCTTGAAACAGGAAGATATCTATATTACCTACAGATAGGGACAGGTTTCTAATTTATTGAAGGTAATAATTATCTGTCTACTGACTCAGATGTGTTTTTGATCAGGTCTTTTGATACTCGTTGCTTTCTTGTACTTTGTGCATGTAACTGTTGGCTGCTCTCATTACTTTAATATAAAGATCCTTAAAGAATTCTCCCTTTAGATTAATTTTTTCTCTTTGTAATATATGGAGACAAATCCTAGAAGTTTATTTAACTTAGAGCAGTGTAATGTCAATCTTTTTCCAAAAGTGCTGTACAAACACAGTTATGACAAGCCCTTATGTTACTTGAATAAGCATTCAGATGGCTGCTCTCTGCAAAACAAGCTAATACGCACAACATTTGACAGCAAATAAGTAAAAAAGTAAATTGGTTACATTTTTCCTCTAAGTCAAACATCAATTTTGGAAAAATAATCCTTTTCCCATTTTTAAGTGGAAGAGAAACTTTCCTCATCTAAAAAGACTGGTCTGGTTTTAAGTCAAAATTACTCCCCTTTGTCAGAAAACAGATCTCATTCTAACTATACAGATGTCTTTATTTCTGCAGAACATTGGAAAGAGTTTTAATCTGAACTAGGGATATCCTAGACTATATTTTCTTTAACTGAATTATTCATCCATTTTCCAGAACATCCTACATGATTTTTCTTTTTTCTTCACTAGAAAACAACCTCTTGCACAATGATTATTCAAATGTTACTTAAATGTTATTAAATGATTTTCTTCTTCTATGTGCAGTACATATCTCCTGTCCTAAAAGTGTAGAATACTTTCTAGAGAAATCTGTGGTGAATATGTCTTAAAACCAAGTGAAATTGGTCAAGTGTCTCTTCAGCAGCCCATTTAGGAGCCATTATCCATGGACTTTGATGATAATTTCTCCAGCTGTTGAGAGTATCTCTAATTGGGCACCAAAACTCAGACCAATAAAAGTATTTATATGACAGATTCTCAGGATATGGATAAGTAAGGTTCTGTAACAACTCATAAAATTTAAAACTGAAATGTGAGAAATCGGTCACATGAACATATAAAAACATCCTCTACATGAAGATTTCCCATGTTAAAGCACCAACAATATAAACCCCAAATCACTTACAATAAATCAACTAAAATCCAAACAGCTTTGCTGAAATATTACAGAACTGGAACAGAGTGTGTTCCAGTGTCCTTTCTTAAAAAATAGAAGTTGGTTTGGTGGAAGAAAGGGAAGCATTCAGAAAAGCAGAGCTTTTCTTACATTACAGTTACATTTTTCTTACATTTCTTACATTATATTACAGTTTCTGAAAAAAACAGACTTCAATATATCTGGGTTTTTTAGTGAGACAAGAGCATAAGCATCGTGTTCATGCTTTCATGGCCCTTTTTAAAAAATTTGTTCTTTTCTTTCTTCCCCCACCCCCAAAAATTAAAATCTACAAGCTTTTACTGTGGATTGACTGCAGTATTTCAAAGATATGCTGGTATAGTGGTTTTCTAACTGCAAATTAAAGTATTTAGATATTTAGCTTCCCTGGAACCAAAAGTGTAGATCTTGTTCAAATTAACTCAGGTCATTAGTTTTCAAAAGTGTATGCGCTGAGTGCAATGGTAAAGGCAATTTGTAAAACTGAATTAAGGTATTACAAGTGCAATTCCAAAAAAAAATTGCAATTAACAAAAGAATAACAACAAAGGACACCAAATTTTAGGGAAAAAAGTTGTCTAATTTTTTGGCAGTATTCAGCGGCTTCTGTACAAACTGGAAAACTACAGCCTTTTTTAATATAGCAAAAATACTTATTTGATCACCAAAATGAACAATAACTATGCAGTAACCAGGCTATCTATACAAAGTAAATAATACAAATCATATGAAATTTTAAAAAAGGCTCTTCACATTCCCTTCATCTACTATGATGTTGCAAACCAGGATTGTCTCCAATGAACTAAGTACTGTATAAGCCAGATTAGTAGTGTTAAATACAAGCCAAGACTAAGAAAGCCTTGACACTACTTTTTGCTACCAACATTAAACAACCTGCTTGTTTCATCAGAGCCATCATTCCTACTTTCTTAACAAGCAGTAGTAACTAGGCATTATTTGAATAATCTTATGAGGTTGCATATTTGTAAATTGAAATTCTGGCAGAAAAACAAAAACCTGGCCATCAATAAAGAGAAAAACTCTCAACTCTTTTCTCTGCTGCTCATGTTTTTCTATTTCTCTTTGTTTACCTTAACACTAGAATCAACAGATGGTTGGAATATTCTATATTTCTTTGGGTAAACAATGTATTCTATTTGATTAACTTGTAAAAGTTGATGACAATTCAAGAAATACCTCTTAGAGGAATCATAGTCTTTCTTCTATGCTATATATATATATATATATATATATATATATATATTTACGTATACAAACACAAGGTAGCTGTTGCCAAAACCAGCAGTTTTCATCATTTACATTTTCTTTGAAAACTGTAGCTCCTCAGGCTTAGAACAAATGCAATTTAAAGTATCCCATGCCACACTTTCAGGTAGACCAACAGCCTTGAAATTTTGAATATTTTAATTTAAATGTGTTTAAATGTGTTTTCTGAAACACCTGACTCAAATACACCCTAACTGTTACTGCTTGGAACTAAATAGGCCCAGTTCCATATCAAAGTTAGCAAGTATGTACAAATACAAATATTTAGATTTTAATTGTAATATTAAACCAAGGATATTCCTGGAAAATGGGAAATGTGATTTATTACCCTTGTTTTTTCTCCAAAACAACCCAAGTACCTCATCACAATAAATAAATTGATTTTTGACATTAAATTATTATCAATCTCCCAAGAAGAATGAGTGTAAAGTAGCTTACACAGAAATGTTCACTTATGTTTCTTCATACTTGCTGAAGCATTGTATTACAAATCTGTCTTAACCATGCATTTTCATAATATAAACACCATTCCTTTTATAGCAATAGGCATGGAAGTAGTACATTTTTTTGATATCTTTGGATCAGTGAAGACCCTGTTTTCTCGGATCTGAAATATGCACAGTGCCACCAGAACAGTTTCCATATAGTACTGCAGGCTGGGTAAAGTAAAAGAATTGCATTTTATGTATTACAATACATGTTGTGTATTTATACACAAAAGTATTATATACTGTACTGTAAACATAATTATGGAGGTAATTTACTCTAGAGTTTGCAATAGATTCGGAACTTTTAGAACTTAGTAAACACTAGTAGGAAAAAATCCATTAAGGAAGAGATTGTGCCAGTAGAGAGTTATTTGTGTAATTAATATAATATAATAGGTTGGGATATTATTGTAACATTACAGTATAATGGTTGATTGTAATTGGTCCAATATATCTTTAGACCGTATAATAAAGTTTTACTATAAAAGCACTATAAGTAGAAATATATTGAATTTATGTATTTTTCTTGAAAACTGGAAACAAAATTAGGTGGGATTTTAATGTGGCGGAATTTGTGCTCGCTAGGGATCTGTTTCTAAACAGGAAAGTCAATGTGGTGGTGAAAACGGCTGAAGATTTCCAGGAAAAGGCATTGTTCTCTTTCGGGAATAGACTGGTTTAAAGCATTCCTTTGAAGGAGGGGGAAGTTACTTAGCCCAGGCGAGAATAGAAGGTCAGTCAGAGTGAATGCTAAAGATTGAAGATTTGTTGCGGCACAACTGTGGAAACTTTTACAATTTTTTAATAGAAATATCTCGCTAAGTAGCATTTTGGCATTTTCTAGTTGTAGGGACCTGGAATAATTCCAATTCATGTAATTACATTGTTACTTACTCTCTCCCTCCCTGAAGTTTCAATTACTTTCATCATCATTCTTTCACATCCTGTCCAGAACTAGCAAAGGTTTCTGTATTAACAGGACTTATGTGCTAAATAGAGCTAGTGACAAGGACCTTTAATCCATAATGGTTGTTTAAAGAACAGAATCATGCAAACAAAATGAGCCTCATTTTTTCCCCAGTTATTTGGAAAATAAAATTGGTCCAAGAAGAAATGTAATTTAAACAATTCTTTTCTTGTTAAGTTAAACATGTTTGACCCAAGTGATCCCTTTTCAATTTTATGGTCCGCTGAAACTTTTGTGACCAGCATATTTGGAATTAACAATGAATCAATTATTTAAATTAATGGAATTTAAATCTAGATATGATTTCGTTAGACAAAGAAATATTCTCAATGGATTATTTGGTATTTTATGGTGTCAGTGGCAATATATTGGAAAGGACTGAGAACTAATCTGGGAAGTGACACAGTGCTTTCACTGTAGCCCTGTTGAAATGTGGCACAGTTTCCCCTATACTGGTTCTAATGGAGCCCTGAAACCCCCTAGTCCTCTGACACACTAATATTTAAATAAAGCCTAAACAGTTACCTGGAGTTACCCACATGGCTGAAGTATACAAAGTGCTTTAAAGTTAAGAGCAAAGTATCACTCAGCTTCAGTAAAGATGAACTTGCCTCCATCATGTTGAGATACAAGACGTGGTTACTGCTGCAGAACAGCCTGATGTCAGTGAGAGCAGGGGGATGATAAGGGGATGCAACACTCCCAGATTTCCCTTTCTGGAGGCCCAGAGTTACTGTGGTCAGAAGGGAAAATAAACTGCTACTCTGGAGAAATTCAGGCCCAGGCTAACAAGGGAGTTTTCAGCATTGAGAAACAAATCATTGTACTACCTTTGTAGAACAGATTTCACCTAAAACATATGGAAAGCAAATCAGTAAATAGTTCTTTCTCTTTTAAATGATACTCAGAAAGTCAACATTTTAAAAACAAAAAGAATTTTGCATTTAAAATGTGAGAATTTATTTTCAGTGTGCATTGAGAGCAAAGAAAATCAGACACACAGAAATTTGAAACTTACTTTTTCTCTGCAACCTAAGGCATCACTTATCTCTGACTTGATCTGATCTCAATAAACAGTTTGCTGGGTACAATAGAATAAGTTACAGAGAAAAAGGCAAATTATGGTACATACCTCAAGATATTGTTGGGAATGTCTTCTTTGAAAGCTAGTAGCACTTTTATTCAAAGCATTTTCAATTGTTAGGCTCATCCTTTCTTATCAAGATATTTTTCCCTTAGTTGTGCCTGTGAGTCTGAGTTCAGTAGCCCACAGATCTCTATACTTATTTTCAGGCAAGCACCATAGTAATTCCCAAAGATACAAACACAGCAGTTTCACACGGCAATGCTGCAAATGTGGTCTACTTCTGAAACTATATGTGTTATCTCAATGCTACAGGAAAAGTCTATTTCTTAACAGTGAAGCATGGGGTTTATATGTTTTGTTGCTAATGTGATGCATTTAGTCCAAATTATAAAAATCTGACTTCACAAAATATCCTAGATCTCTTGAAATGTAACCATAGTAGACATGCACATCAAATATATATCGCTAAAGAAAAGATTTTGATTGAACAAACCCTAAATGAAAGCAAGTTTTAAAGAAGCTACTGTTAAAAAATATTCTTTGTTAACTCTAGATGAAGAGATTTATTGTGGCATACATACTTCTAGAATGGATTTTTTCCTCTTGTTTCTGTATTTAAGTTATCTTATTGATGACAGCAACTCATTTTTATTTTCTAAATTATAACACTATTGGGGATAAAAGAAACCTCGAATTCTTACCAAATAAATGTATCTTCTGCTCTCAGTTTTGTGCATTTCTGCATTGGCCTTGTTTGCCAACAGCAAAAGTAACAACACATTTTAAGAGTTGCTATCCCAGAAAGAACCAAGCAGTGTAGTATTTCCATGCTTATCTCCACAAGACCATAGTGTCTTCTAAATTATTTCTTAGTAACTAGCTAAATGTGTGGACCTAAAAAACCTCCATCTTCTGAATCTTTCAAAGCTGAAAAAAATGCTAGTCATATCCTGAAATCATGAACATATATTCTATTGTCAACTAAGCAATTTTTAAGGAGAATTAAAGGACTCTTCTACCTGTTTTCTGGAAATAAAACAGTAAGAACGCTAACCTAATTTGGAAACCAGTTCATAATGTAGGTGTTTCCAAATATCATCTCCTCCTAG
Source organism: Lycocorax pyrrhopterus obiensis (assembly GCA_014706295.1). NCBI lineage: Eukaryota > Metazoa > Chordata > Aves > Passeriformes > Paradisaeidae > Lycocorax > Lycocorax pyrrhopterus. Next base: position 34,313,684 of record JACSVZ010000007.1, read on the forward strand.
GATCTGTAGCTGGAATGGAGAGCAAGCATTGCGTCTCGATGGAAAACGCATGCAAGATCTAAAGATTTCCAGCTATTTCCATATACAGCTTGCAGGAAAAACAGACCCACATTTTTACCGGAATCTGTTGGGAGATATGCTTTTATGAAACATTGTTTTTGACTTAGTGCTAGTTTCCCTCAAGCATCTGTTCGTCTGAAAGCTCATAGCCAACCACACCCACTTCATCGGCCCTGATGTCCTCAGTCCTGTTATTCTATACTGGCTTACTCAGTTCTGAGTGCTGTCTCCTCTGCTGACGATTGCCCAGGACAAATTTTCTGAGAGGGATAAGAGCTGCCAAGAAGCAGTTTAGTGTCTGTCTGACAGAAAATTTATGATGAAAGCATAATATAGCTTTTGTTATGGCTGCGTGCTTCATTTCATTATGGCTGCAATTCAAGCACGTGCCTGCCTGCAGAAATTCTAGCTTCACTTTCTGTTGTACAGAGGCTTCAGAATGTGGGATATCCATGAATCGCAGAAACTCTGGACATTTGGGAAACCTAACATTATTCTTAACAGCTACACTGAGAAAAAATTTTGAAGCTAATCACTGCTCATGGCAGGGGGGTTGGAACTAGATGAACTTTAAGGTCCTTTCCAACCCAAACCATTCTGTGATTATATGATTCTAAGCTGCTGTTTTCCCTGCAATGCTACAAACGTCTGTGCAGCATTTAAATTTTTGAGAACACTGTCCATTGTTCTTTGTACTGCAAAAACTTGAATAACTCAGTTTGAATGATATGTTGAATTGTTTTGACTGGAAAGTGGTTTGTCTTCTAAGGCTCATGAGGGAGATAGTAAGAAAGTCTTGAGGCTCTCAAAGGTGACTTGAAACCTTACAACGAAGTAATTAGCAAGGAGTATAGACAAAAAGGAGGCAGTATCCAACTTCTGGCATCTACATTTGAGTGTGTGATTGCCAACTGGCCTGCACTGAAAGCACCACTAAACTTGAGGAGCATTTAAAGTGTGTCAGTGGGAAACACCACTCATATTAATCTACTTTATTTGCATACAAGGTGAATGATGCTGATCTATGTCTGTTTAGGGTTTTTCCTCTCATTCTCTCAGTACCATTCTGTATGAAATGAAAGTCATGTTGTCATTAAGATTTTTCATATTCTTGCAAAGATGTATGTTCACGGTTGGCCATGAATGGTAAGTTTACATTAACATGTACAGTCTTCACATTTTTTGAACTATTTAGAAACTGAATTTATTCTCCATTAACTGTTTTCAGGCAGCAGTGGTGGCTCACCTGTCCCTGCACATTGCATAGTTTGGTTCAGAGTTTGTTCCACCAAAAAAAAACCTTCTAGTTATGGCAATACTGAACTGCCAAAACTCTTTCCAGGGTCCGCATCTGTGAAGAAAATGGACGGATGATAAAAGAACGACATTTTAGAACTTTGAGTCATTATTTTCACTGATAATGTCTAGGTTAAACAACGGGAAGTATACCTATGCCTACACAAAACACAACTAACTGCTTTGCATTTCACTCAGCCCTTAGAATATGCCAGTATACCCAAGCATCTCAACATCACTAACCTCTGCAAAATGCTATATGAAAAAGTGGCCTAAACAAATGAAATGTTGATCTGCCTTTTATTAATTTCATTTTTTATCTTCTTGTATACAGACGTTTGACAGCTGTGACATTCATGGGCAATGCATTTGAAAAAGAAGACATAAATATTCAGAGACATATTAGAATGCTGTTCAATGTAAGCACCTGTCTACTTAGTGTTGACAGAAAATCATTTACTTTGCTTTATGCATGTTCTCTCCAGAGACTACAGAGGTCCTATTTTATTTAAAGAGCTGGTCCCAACATCAGTACTAGCTCTTGAAAACGCAATATATACATCTAATTATATTTATTAAGGAAACAACTTCGGTTTATATTTTCAGTAATACTGAAACAATTTTTTCAACCTCTACTTCAGAATTTCCTTTCCTGGGGAAATGAAAGGAGAAATGGGAAACGGAATGAGAAGTAGAAAAAGTATGACCTCATGATGTCTTTAATTACAACATCACAGAAGACGGCAGAGAAAGAAAAGTATAATGAAAATGGTATATAAAAAATATGTTACGTAAAAGGGATCACTGCCCAATCTTCCTGATGGCCAATGCTCATAGAGTTCTGCTAACCTTAAGAATTGACATAAATAAAGCTAATTTAAATATTTTAAAAGAAAGGGAAATAGGTGCTCACTGTCAGGGTATTTTGAAAAAAAAACTTCCAGTATTATGAAATGTAGGAGTTTTCTGCTTTTTGATAGTACACCAAAAGACCAGTGGAAACAAGACTCATCTGATGACTGGGACTGCTAGAGCTCTCTAAAACCAACCAACAAAACCCACAAAACCCGAAAACGAAACAAAAAAAACCCCACCCCAATCTCCCCCAAAATCTCTGTCCTGAGCACAATAAATACACACATGAGAAATCTGGAAGTCATGAATTTTAAGCCTGAGAGAGTAATGACTCGCATAGAATGTACTTCCCCAAGAAGGGACGATCATTTCAAAATAAGGTTCTATTTTCCATAATAAAGAAAAGAGTTTTGCCAAGTCAAGTTTGTACAGACAGTAAGTGTCTCACCCAGTCTTGTGGGTTTTTTCTTTTCCTTAGATGAGGTGGAGATTTTGGTACATTCACATGAAAATGTGAATCCAAACTCGGGACTGAGGAGAGGAGAGGGAGAGGGAGAGGGAGAGGAAAAGGAATAAAGCTCTGAAAAAACAGCCTAATTTTTGGCCGAAACACTTTACTCCATTTTATTTTACCTGACACGAGTATGTAATGATGTTAACTCAGCCCTGATTGCGTAGCGTGGGTGAGTGGGGGAGGTCTGGAGAGAGCATAAAATTCTCGGAAGCATCCTGAGACGCCACAAACCCTGACAATGCTGCCACCTATGGACCAAAAGTGCCAACATCAGCTGCGCAGAGCCGCTCGCAGCGATGAGAGGAGCAGAATTGTACGAGAAAATTCAGACTCCTGCACAAGCTTAATTCACCTGGTGAACTGATGGAGCGGCTACTTTGGTTTATCTAGTTCAATGCCTTTATATAATTTAATTAGGATCATCACACAGCAACCTAACCTGTCTACAGAAATTATGAGCTGCAACTCCAGACCCCATATGAACTCTTTTGCTCAATTAAAGCTAAGCAGCTTTTCATGGAAAGATTTTTTTTTTTTTCCCCTTAAAGTGCACACAAGGAGCAATGGAGCATGATATGCCTTTTTTCACATTAAGGTAATTATGTAAAGGCAGTAACATTAAAAATACTTGCCGAAGTCCAAAATTTACACTGCTATTGCGGACATTTAAGCCTGTCATTTTAAAGATATTGGTACAATTTTCCTATTCTATGGAAGAAACATGGGTGATTAGACCTAATGCCTTCAGATATTTTCATGTCACTCTCCTAATATTAGCACTTACTATGAAAATACTGTGATAATCTAGAAAATTAATTTTCTAAAATCTGTTTGGGAATAACCATCTGTATTTACACCTTTAATTGTTTTTCCATTTATACACTATATATATATTTCATATAATAAATTAGCATTGCTATTTTATTGTCACTACTGGCAAGTTCTCTCCCTTTTCAATCTCACAGTCTTTACTAAGAAGCTAATTCCCCTAGCTGGAGGAAAGTAGCCCCTAAACACATTTACTTCTCAACTGTATAAAATAAAATAAAATAAAATAAAATAAAATAAAATAAAATAAAATAAAATAAATATTCCTCAACTAATCTGCCAATGCTTTACTGTTATACAGTAAATATAGCAAGATGAATAGGGTGCAGTAGAGAACAAGCTGGTAGGCTCTTATCTATGTATCCACGGGGGGGCTGGAGATCACAGAAGGGTGATCAAATCTTAGGTGCCACTTTCTACTCCCAAAGTTATCTCTATATATTGCATTACAATCATTGAACAAAATGCAGAAGCAGAAACCTGACAGGATTCAAAGTAGACAAAAATGGTGCAGGCAGGCAGGCTCCAAAATACACAGGATTTCTGTAAGTTATTGGCTACCTGTAGGTACCTGGAGAACCTACAGGGGTTTTTTGAGCACCTTTACAAAGCAACTGATGTTCCCAATTAAGGTAAATCATGACCATATTTGCTATGTCCAGGTGAGGTCTTTGAAAATGAACACCTGTGGAGAGGACAGGAGAAACAACACAAAAGGAAACATTTAGAAACACTTTGTCTGTGTTTTTTTCAGACTGTCCTGCTTATAACATGTCCTCATTTCAATGATTTCTGTCTTGTATATTTCAAGCATCAATCTGCAAAGTAGTCAGTTCTACAGTCTCACACATTTTCCCATATTTTCCATCTTTCCCATCTGAGCACTAGTCAAGTAACTCTCTATAAGGGCATTAAACCTTCAGTACTTGGGAACTAGCCCAATTAAAGTAAATTTTGTTCTCATATATTTTCATACTACCCATGTACCAAAGGAAAGGCCCTGATATAGCTAGCAGAATAAAATTGGCATTGGTAAGCAACATGCAATGGAGAATCAATCCCACAAACTGAGTAAGAAGCACTTGAGAAGTTAGAAAATCTTCTTCTATATTTCCTTGAAAGAAATACCAGAGTTATTTTAAAACATATTCATTAGTAGCTTCTTATTTATTATGCACATGCATAAAAGTGAGAATAAGAGTTATCCTATTAAAATCAATAGAAGTACTCCTGTGATTAAAATTTCATTTATGCTGAAATAGGGCCTTACATTCTACATACACTTCCATTCAATACGTGCATATTGTGAATATTAAATAATGTTAAATTACTCCCTTTTTCATAATAGAATCAGCTTGACAGTTACAATGTTCAAGCACTAAGCAGCACATATTACAATGGCAGCTCCCTATCATGCAGTAATTTTCTTCCTTTTAATATTCTTGAAATTTAGCTCTCACAAGGAGGTGAAATGATTCTGTCTTTGAAAAGTAATTTGGCATACTCCTTTAGACTTTACATCTAGTCAGTAAGACTCTACTCTCTCATGTATCAATGTCTTTGAGTAACATGAGTTTGTTGAGTCTTGCTGCTTCTCAGTTCTCTTAAGGAGCAGAGTGAGGATGGAGAAATTAGTTCATCCTAGATTTCCATTTGAGAATAATAAGTGGGGCCACCACCTCTACCTTAACCATCATGGTGGAACTCTCTTTTTGTTTCCACAGCAGTGGAGTGGAAGGTTGGAAGGAGTACAGGAAGACAAACAATCTTGTCTTTCACTTCCCATTAGATACTGGTTGCTCTGGTTTTCTTCCTGGGCTTAAACAGTGTTAAAGCTGAGGGTAGAAGTAGAGATCTTCACTGCATTCTTCTTGGGCATTAAAACAGGTCTAAGGTCTCCTTAATCATTTAATAAAGTTGGAAGCCCATAGATTTAAGAGGTGAAAGAATTGCATGACTAGCGGTAGAACTAGTAGATACCAAATACAACACACTTTGCTTTCATTAAATTTCACTGCCATGATTTAGGCAAAGAAAAGGAGGACAATGACAGATCCTGAACACCTCTCTTTTATGAATTAGGTATTGGGGCAGACAGTGAGCTCAGAAATTCTGGGACAGGGTCAGCCCTTGTGTCTTTTTGCTGGAGGTGTCAGGATCTGTGTGCAGTCTTCCAGGAGCATAGATTTCCATGGATGTCCCACAGCTAATTAAAACCCCCCTACTCCTCAGGGTATGATTAGAATTTTCTACCTTCTGAAAGACAAAACACAAAGGTGAAATTATTGCACTCCTGCACCTGAGGGTTAGTACAGTATTTCTGTAACTCAAAACCAGATTTTTTCTGTAAAGAATCTGGATTTGGAGGGAAAGATGCATTAAAAAAAAAGAGAAAGGATCAGTCATATCATCTGTGATTCTGTCAGTTGTGACTTTATCTGACAGCTCATAGGAATGCCACAGTAAACAACAATCCAAAGAGAAGAATAGATTCATAAACATTAAAGATAGAAAGGTCCATTTTGTCATGACTGTTTTGTTGTAGTGCATTATTATATATTAGGCAATCTATTGTTTTCCCTCATCTTATTTTAAGTTTTTCTCCAAAACTACATTCTTCATAGATTTTCATCTAATAGAACTAAGTTAAATCAGTCTGCTTTACCAGATAACATAACAATTCTGTAATTACTATCCTTATCTGAAAAGATGACCTCATTGGACTTCAGAAATGGTTACCTATATTTGATTTAGATTGGGTTAAAAATACAGATTAACTTAAATGAAACACTTATTATTAAAAACTGAACACTGTGGATAGGAAATACTGAAAAAGTAAATACTTGCATTTATGACTCGTTGTTTGTAGGATTAACAATTCTTTTAAATACTAGCTTGATTTAGCTGTAACAAGGGCATTGATGTAAATATAATAGGACATTCGTAAGGGGAATTGCAATTCTAAGAAAAATTAAAAATTCCATATTTACTACAATAAATGTTATGCCAAAAAATTTTATAGCTACCAGAAACATAGAAAATACTATACCCAAAGCTAGAAAACTGTTCCAGTAGAAAGCATGCCTAATATATAACCTCCCAAATACACAGTATATCCCTAGTAAAGATATAAATTATGGTTGCAAATGAGACCACAAACAAAATTTTGCTCAAGGCATGAATCATAAATTCAAACAATAATCATCTCCTGCATGAGGCACAACTACTTTGTTTACTTCTTATACCCTGTTTCCTAAACATGAAGATGAAAGTAGGTCAAGTAAATTTAGCATCTTTTCACATGAAGTATGTTATGATAGCGGGTGGCATAGCCTAATTTACAATTACATGAGTTTACATGAATATGAAAATATGTGTTTTCACTGTGCTGTGTCATTACACATATTGACATTTTACTCACAATGACACAGAATCATAGAAAACACCCAAGATTTGGAGAAGGGAGGGAGCAGAAAGAGAGAGAAATATTTACCACAGTTGTGGCCTGAATGAAATATCGATGTATTAGGAAAGACCTCTGTATGATGTTGAATGTTATTTTTGTAACTGCTTGTAGGTATGTTTATGCAGTGCATTACAAGGGAACAAGAGGGAAAATGAGAAACCACTGGTTTATTTAATTTCTAAAAAGTTTCAATTTTGTTGTGTCTATTAATCAAGAAAAAGCTTTTCTGAGAAAATTTCAAAATTTAACAGCCATGTTTCTTAACCTTGGATCAAAATGCAAAAGAAACTTTAAACCAAAAGCTGGAATCAGAAATTTTGTTATTCATCATTCCGCCATGAAGTTTCAAGCATGATTCATCTAGGAAACTTACTTGAAATAAATAAGTGTTTTGTTTTATTATAATGATTTTCAATTATGGAAGGCAGAAGGATTTTGCTGTGGACAAAGAATGTTATTTCTGGAACAAACAGGTTCAAAAAGACTTTCTCATTAGCTGTGGATGAATATCCTGCTGAGATATTAGTCTATCAAGACCAGAATATGTCTTGTTTAGCTCAACTAAGCCTGGTTATTTATCCAATTTTAATGGAATAAAAGGTACTTCAACATAGATTCTGTTTTCAAAGAAGCATCTTTATCTGTATATAGGGGTGGATTAATAAGCCTATTTGATAAAGAAGAGCAGAAGGATGGGAGAAGGTCACATACCAGTAGCTGCTTTCACATAAATCAGTAAGAGTATCACATTAGTTGTAGAAAGTATTTAACAAAATAGTGGGTTCTAGTATACATTCATATTGTCACAAGTCTAGGTCTAGTACAAATTGCAAAAATAGTGCATTTCTTCTTGAACCACAGAGCTTAAAGCTTCAACTCAGCAAGGTACTTTGAAATTCACTCTTGATCCAGGAACCAAATCACATATTTGAGGTAAGTGTGAGGTGAAATGCTTTGCTGAAGTAGAGGCGCTGGCAGCTTCCTGAACTAGCGCAGCCTGTCTGTTAAACCGTGCTGAATTCCTGAAGAAACTTGTCCATATAAAGAGGCATCCCATTCTAATTAGGCTTCCTTATGATTTGTTGCATTATTTGAATATGACACACCTATCTCTGTGTTTTGAAATTTGGAATGAAGTGGTTTTTTGCAGCTGAGACCTTGTCCACAATTTCAACCAAAACCACTTTTTTCCAGTTAAGTTATAAAATGCTAAAACCAGGGAATTATAGCTAAAAAAATATAAATTAAAAAAAAAAAAAATAAGGCAACAAATTTTTTCTTCTAGTTTGATCAGAATAATCCCAAATAACTAATGAGAAATATAACAATATGTTTACTGTGTTTACCACTGCAGATGAACTAACACAAAGTTTTGCTGTTTTTAAGACTTACCCAAATACTATGAACCAAAATTTATTCAGACTCTCTCTATATATTTTAATGAGCAGAAAGAATAGAAGCTCTGCTATAAAGGTAAATAATATTATGCAGTTGTTTTATATTTCCAGTGTCCAAATAACTTGATTTTATAAAGAAAAAGTTGCTGAAATCAGACATGTTATTCTGTAATATCTATCTTAATGAAGAGATCGTACCATGGGCTCCTTCCTTTTTCATTTGCAATTGTTTTACATGTCTATGGCAATTTCAATAATTACTTGCTAAAAAAAAAGCACCACTGCAATGTTGTACTTTCACTTCTCGTTGCAATGAGGCAACTGAAAACAAGGAGAAGCAGCAACAAAAACTGAGCAGCCTTTTTGGACAACATATGCTTTGCGAATCACTGTTTGAAAATCATAGATAGTAGTGATTTTTTAAAATTGCAAAAGAATATACACAACATGTGTATTCACTGGCTACTAGACACTGGACTGGCCAAAATAAATCATACTTTGTAAGCAGGACAATAAAATCACTAAGTAGCGAATAAAGTAATTCTAAATATGTTTACCGAAAGCTGCAGGATGCTATATATATTGAAAAATGGCAGGGCACAGTTATTCATCAGCTGCTTGCTATCCCAAGTTATTTGCAAATGAGAACTGACTGAGGCTTTGGAATAAATAATGGTATAGAGTTAGTACCCAACATACAGTTATGTGGTATTCCCAGCATTATCTATTTAGTACCTTGGCAAAATAAACCTCAGTAAACATGCTGGTCTGTGTTACAAAAGCCAAAAGAATTGTGAAATGTGTTGGCATTTTTACTGCTACTGACACTAGCTCACTAGTTACCCACCAAGATACATATTTCAGCCTGACCACTGAAAAGCTTTCAAGGGTGAACAACTTTCAGCCACAGTATAGAACTGTGGCTCTACCCTGTTGAAAGCTTATATTTCACCTCTGCACTGAGCTTTGCACTTGTGCTAATTCCTTCTCCTTCCGGGATCTTCCCTAGCTTCGCAAATGTCCTCATTGAGAAAAAGTGCCAGAAGATGCAAGTGCTGGAAGAGCAGAGGTGAACATTTTCTCCTATGGAAAACCATAGCAATGACATTTTTCCCTCACAAAGCATTTGCCTCTCTGCAGTTGGCTTTTCCCAGACTGTTATCTTCCCCTATAATGAAATACGTAAGAATAGATGAGTGTTTAACACTTCCATAATACATTCTACCTAACGATCTCCAAACATTTACAAGCTCCTTTCATTAAAAATGTATCTCTGGGCATACATTCAGCATACATGCATGTTGTTTTTATCTTAAGGGACTTTTCCAGAAAGTTCACCCCAGCCAGGAAATTACAAAATGTGAATTTGAAATTTCCATCAAATACTACTCTTTGATGTCTTCCCCATATCTATTTTCTTTTTGGTTGGTTGGTTGGTTGGTTGGTTGGGCTTTTTTAAGACCAGGGTTCCCAAACGCATTGTGTTGTAAAGGCCAAAGTCAAGATACATTCCTTTGCAGGTCACAAAAAGAGAGGAAGAATTAACAAGTAAATGTGACATACCTCACATTACCTCCAAGCAGAATTTTTATTATTTTTAAAACCAAATAAGAGGAGAGTTGGGTTTTGGTTTGTTTGAGTTTTTTTTAATCAATATGCCTAAACTCCCAATACTTTGTGCATTTCTCCTACACAGAACACAGAACACAGAAGTTCTTTCCAGTCAAAGAGAAAGGTCAGATAGATAGTTATTCCTGGTGCCAAAGTGGTGACAGACTAAACTAATACCTAAGAATTTTTAGGCTGGATTACAAGTGAAAGTTTATGTTGTTCTACAGTTATTAAATAGAGGTTTTTTGACTAATGTGTGTCCTCAAAATCAACATTTAAGTCACTTGCTAATATGTGAGAAGCTATGATGCATGACTAGCATTTGGGTACTTTCTAAGTGTCTAAGAGCTGCCATTGAATATGCCATCGATGCTACTGAATAGACAGTACAGCTTGATAAAGAAAAATAATGAAATTAATAAAGGAAGATAGAGAAGAAATGTAGAAGAATTGAGCCATGACATATCTAAAGTTTTGTTAATTGTAAAAAACAAGGATTTACATTTTCAGGAGTTTTTAAGAAATATGGGTCAAATCAAAATCACTTCTGAAATATGCGTACTTAGAAAATTTCTCAGGACATCTGTTTGCTAATGGACCTTTGAATTTACACATTTTGAAAAAAAAAGGAAACTAGTAGAGTCATCTCATCATTATTCTTCCCTCCTTTAATCTTAGCAAATGTTAATAAAAGTGCAGAGTACTTACAAAGCATGAAGTCCCACAACTACCCTCACTGAAGTTTTGAGCTTTGAAGATTTCATTTACTTAAACAATAATGAATGAAAACTTGCAACATACTGAGAATTAAGCTAAAGACAGGAACTGACCTTTAAAATGGCCAAGTGACCAAGCCCTTGGCATGGCTGCAGAGGAGTGCAAGCAGTTTTTCCCACAACAGTAGCAGGGGTTATATAACAGGATCTTCAAAGTTTGTATTTAAATCTTTTTTACTCTTCCCTATTTTTAAAGAAACCCCTATGAATTCAGCGAAACTGATTACAAATGAAAACTGAAAGTTGTCTGAAAATCACATCTTTTAAATAACAAGTCAGCTTTTGTCACACATGAGTCACCTTCATTACCTGTGTCACCAGCAATTTACAAATCTTTCACACACCTGAAGCATAATCAGACTTTTATTCATATGTGGTATCTTCTAATGCAAATCTGTCTTCAGTGTAAAACCAAGGCTTCTGTGCTGTAGGTGGAAGGAAGGGTGAAAAACACTCTACCAACAGATAACCATCTGGCAGATTCTCTTTCTCTCTCTGCTATCTCCATGTGATTTTTATCACTTTACAAAATGTCATTAAGCAAACAGAGAAGACCACAAGCAAACCTTTAGTTTCACAAAATCATGTTTAATAAACTGTTGAGAAACACTGACATGTAATGAAACCGTATTTCCTATATGCTTTCCTCTGTGTAAATGATTTGTTTCCCTCCCTTCATGTATAAATAAACAGAAATGTGTCTGTATATTTGCTGTTTGGTTTTTTCTCTTTCTTCTTTTTTTTTTTTTTTTTTTCAATTTGGTCATCATAATCAAGGGCTATTACAGCAATAGATCTTATCTGTGGAATGGCAGTCCCCTTGTACCTTCAGTTCAGATTTTTGTTTATGCTTGGCTGCAATTGTGGCTGTTTCTGATAGTTTTAGGTCAGCCATGACAGACTATGGGTGACACTAAATAAACAAGCTGGGAGTCTGTGACTAGGAAGGAATGATACTGGTTCTCAGAGTTTTATTTTCTCTGGTTAATCAACAATTTTATTCAGAATAACTCACTGTGAAAAGTAACTGCTAGACTACGCATATTATGCTGTAAGATTTAAAAAAAATATTAAAACCCCCTCACAACTCACATAGGCAAGCAGAAAGAACAAATCATGCTCAATCTTGTTTTGGTTATAGTAGGCTACAGAATTTATTTGTTTATTTAATTTATGTTCAGCTATTTCTTCCTGTCTCCTCCCTTCCTTCTCTCAGTTAAATCCCAAGGCAGTAAGTTGATCTGAGCAGTCTGTCGCCAAGTAGATAGGACACTTCCTTACAGCCTGCTCCATAGGGATAAAAAATTCAATGACCAATTTACTAACTATACTCACAGAATAAGATCCCATGAGAAGGGGTAAAATATCCCAATCAAACGGGTACCTGCTCCAGTTCCTTGATTTTACTGTCTATGTTGAAAGATTTTATGCATTTCTTACAACTTCTGTTTCTATAGTCATATCATTATGTTAGTTTCTAAACTCAGTTTTCATTTATTAATTTTTAAACTGTATTGCTTGCCTCCATGGTCATGGAGTAAGCCTCTAAAAATGTGTACCCTAAGGCTGAAATGCCAACACAATAATAATAATAAAACCTTATTTTTATGCATTTATTTTTAAACTTCAGGAATCTTAAGTCAGTCTTGTGATTAGGAAGACTATGAGAACAGACTGTTTTAAAGCCTGAGGCTGGTGATGCTGCCTACCTGAGATTATGAATGTATAATAAATTTTTATTTTTAATATGATGGTTTTACCTGGAATAATAAAGATCCTTCAAAATTCATGTAAATTACAAGCATAATAAATTATTTTCATGAAATTATCACTTCTTTAAAATTTGGCCTGGAAGTCAAATGCAGGCTGAGAGGCAACCACTGAGCTACCCAGGGATAAGCAGTATCTCAGTGCAGTTTCTAGTGCACAGACATTCCTTTCAGAAATCAAAACATCATAATGCACATCTTGTTGCAAAACCTCCACAGAGAAGTGAATAGTCAGAAAACCTACTGTACCTAAACTTTCATAGAAGTGGACTTTCTGAAACTGGATTACCTCTTATGTGCTGGTAAATGAGAAGAAACTTTTGTGAAGAGACCCTTTACTAGCATGAGCTAAACTATTTTAAGCTCACTTTGGTCATAGCATCCTGATGCAACATCTAGTAGCTATCTAAATTAAAACAAGGAATTGTATGGAAATAGTATAAATATGATTTTCTTGAGCTGTGCTACGCCTGCTGCCAGAGCCTATCCTGATCTCCTTGAAAACTATCTATCAGGTTATCAGTGTCCAAGTTTAACATTGCCTGGGGTTATTTTATTTTTAAATTGTTCTATATCCACCAAAACCATCTCAGCTAAGTCTTCAACAACCCAGGCCTTTAGAATCAAACCTTCGCCAGCACTACTATGGTTTAATTAGCTGCGCATTTGCCTCCTGGCCAGATCCAATAAATATGCATGTATTGGCACAGCTGCATCTCAGCATGCATACTTAAATTAAAAATGTTTCCTTTGATGCTCTGGCAATCTTGGCATTCATTCACTTTGCCAGAAGCAGTATGAAATCACAAAATACTTGTCCAGTCATCATCACAATGTACAATCATGAAAATGTGTTACCAGTTTAGCTGCTCATATTACATGCGGAGTAACCTGAAATTCTTCATGCTTACTGTACAGTTACGGAGAAGGATGTTCCCATGCTTCTTGTGACTGAAAGGTATTCCCATATGCCAAATAAGATGAAACTGGTCAAACAACACCTGTCTTCTATTGAGATTAGTTGCACTAATTTGTATTGAAAGTGTTATTTTCATAACTACAGTTGCATTTTCTATTTAAAAGATGCAGAATTAATTTGTTTTCTTTTCTCCACTTGACATTAGCAGCTTTACGGAACAATGACCTTGCTAGTCACTGATGATGAATTATTAGCTATTTTCACCAAAAGAAGGAAAATTTAATGTTATGCCCACTTTTTAATGGACACACTGACAGGGTGGGTAATAGTATACATTTTTTTGTCGCTATTGACCTCTCCATACTAAACTCCAGTTTAGTCACAGGAGCAGAGGAGCTAATACCTGTAGACAGACATGTATACTTGTCATACCCGTAGGAATTTCAACCAACCTGAAATTACTAAACAACACAGCAAGGGTTCTCACAGTATGTGTGGGTGGTAAGGAGTGATCTGAGGAATGTTAGGGAAAATCATCAGATCAGGTGTTGCACCAGAATTCAAAGCACTTTCTTCTCTTCCTACTGAGATACCCTGGGAATTCAATAAATCTCTTTTATGAATACTTCATGCTTCAAGTCTACAGTGGAAATCCACCAGGTTAAAAATTCTGACGTGCTATCGAAGAGCATGTAGAGTAACTAGATAAATAGTCAAATTCTCTGTATATGGTTAAAGTATCCTGTTATTTCTTCTGAAATCTAGCATGGTTGGCATTTATTTTTACACAAACATCAAGTGTGGACAAATAAAATCCCTACAATGAGATTCTTCATCATGCTTATCAGGAATTCTACTTGACGATTGGGGTAAACATCTTTATTGAAACCATTAGCTTCTCAGAGTTTTTAAAATCAGAACACAAACAAAACAGAGAAATGAAATCCCTCTTTTCACAGTACAATTCTCAACCTACCAGAAACAAACCCAGAGCTCACTCTTTTTAGATCTACTATGGTAAAACCAGAACAAAGAAGTATTTATTGGTCACCACATTCATTAAAAATTATAATCAGTATTTGTTAAAATGTATTTTAAAAAATGCTGCTGTACCACACTGAGAATATAACATCTGCTAAATCACCATTGTTTTTTAAATCTGGTTGTCAACACAGTTTTGCACACGGTTTGCTGTGTTCTTGAACATCACCTCTTTGAAAGTTAAAAGTTCTTTTGAGAGGAAATCTTTTTGCGCTAAAGTAGCAGATAGAGATTTAGATATATCAAAGATATAATTGCCAACACTGAATTTTTTCCTGAACATTAAAGGTTATTCTGAGGAAGAAAATTATTCTTTTAATGGTCAGAATATTATTTTCTGAGAAATGCAGTTGGATTAGAAGCTGAAGACTAAACTTGATTTTTCAGCTCAGTTAAAATTTAGAAGTACCAGTGCACATTTCCATGAAATAGAATGTTTCACAAGCCTTACAGGTGCTGTGTATTACCATAAATCTAGAACATATAGTTTTAAAAATTGTAAATGCTCCTATACTGACTAGTGAAATACTGAATTATGCTGGTAGGGAAATAAACCATAAGCTTCAAGGGAAGTGCCAGGATTTAATGTGCTGGGTTTTGATGTTTTTTTCTGCTCCAGGTTTGCCCCAAAATTCCAAATTTTAAAATTCTTACTGGGAAATAAAATCCCAATTCAGGATAATTAAAATATTTTATTATGATAAAATTGGGGTTTCTCATTAATACAAAAACAGTGTAATACTAAATTTTCGATACTATTTTCTCCAATACCCAGAAAATTGATTAAATTATTAAGTAAATAGTTTTAACTAAAAGAGAAAAAAAGAAAAATGTTGGTTTCTTTACAAGAAAACGTAAGGGAAAGAGGTTTGTTCCTCTGAAATTCCTTGAAATGAGTTGAATTGCACTTTCTGGTGGAAAATTTCCAGAGAAAATTTCTCATCCAAGATGAAAACAGGTGTTTCCTCTGAACTGTAGTTCCATGTTTATGTTGATTTGCTTGATGCTTTGATGTTCCTGAATATACAAAATAATAAAAGTAATCATACATTCTTCAGGAATCTCTAGGAGAGTATTAAATTAAGCTAGCAGCACTGATACTTATATTCATGTTGAAATAATTAACAATTCCAAGGCTATTAATGGTGTATTGTATGGCTATTTTAGACTGGGTAGGATGAAAGAAAAAACCTTTTGGTGACTCTTGCTCCCACTAAAATTTAATTACCTTTACTTGCTGACCTCATGTTTTATGTAACAGTACACTCCAAAAATGACCTCATAAATGGCTACTAATATAAAGGTAAAGTCTTCCTTTTTTTCTACAAACCAGCACAGCACAAAGGGTTTTCTTTTTAGGGTTTTTTAAACTACATTTGCAAAGTATTCTTATAATTGCTAACATTATATATTCCAGCATTACCTGTGGGACCAACTAACTCTGAATTTCATTGAAGTCAGAACGCCTCACTTTGACAAGGTCACTTTTTAAAAGGTATCATTGCACAGGATTTTTGATTTTTCTTTTCTGAACTAGCTATAACCTGTAAAATCATTGATGAAGAATTATATCTCTGCCACCAAATATTAGTAAAGACAAAAGTGAAAATGTTACCATTAATGGACATAAAATTTATGGATTGTGATAGCATGTACTAAATCTGGAAGACTGTACCTCATTAGTAAAAAAAATGTAACTGTGGCCTGGCCAAAGAACATCAGTTTTCAGCAGCTACTTAACATGAACTGTTTAATTTTGCAAATTTAGAGAGGTAGGGTCAAATTCACCCCTGATTTCACTGTAATCATTGTTGAGTGCAGACTGTTGTTTTACCTTCCTAAAAGTAGCAGGGGAAACTAATCAGATTAAAATCTCCAAACAATTTGACTATCAGAATAAAGATATGACATATGTTTTGCCTTCATTTAATCACATTAAATAAGATAAATATAAGAGCTAATAAGTAGGCACCAAAACCAAAAGGTCTCAAGATAAAAATAAGAGCATTTTAAACAATAAAGCATTTAGCTGTTCAAACATATTATCAAAGATGAGGAGAATTTTCAACAGCTCAAAAAAAACCTACCAAAATTCATCTGACAAAAGCACAGCATCTGTAGGAAGTACCTTACAGTCTCAGAAACCAGGAAAATAAAGCATTTTACATTGATATAAAAGAATCCTTATATAAGCTTGTTTTGAAAGGGAATATGGAACAATCTCTCCATCACATATATAAAATGAAAATCAAAGATATTTTGCATTTTTTGCACTCAATTTTTTCATAGTTCTCTCTTTTTATGTTACTTATTCTGTTCATTTTAACAATAGAAAGGAAAAGAATAAGAGAAAAGGAAAAATAACTGGGAAATAAAATAAATCAAATAAAAGACTGCAGGGGAATATTTTAATGCAATTGCTTTTCTGAAAACGTAGTGTAAAATACCACATTTTTAAAAATTAGATTTTTAGCAAGGTTTAAAAACAGAGTGATAATTCAGAATTCCAGCAAATGACAAAGAGAAACAAATTTGCTAGCTATTTTACTAGAAGAAACATGATGAAGAAATAATCCTTTGGGAAGGTGTTTTCTGAAAGTCAAAGAAAAAAATTCAGTATTTTCCTTTCTGATGAGTTTATTTCACTTCATAAGTGGATACTTAAACGCACTTTCTGAAAACACACAAGTAACACCTATTATGTTGCTACATCTTGCATACAAAAATAGACCAACAAGGCAAAGAGTACCATCAACAACTAAAAACCTCATTCTTTGGACATCTCTCAGTGGCACTTTTGATTTTTTTCTGGGAGAAAAAGTCACATATATTTCAATATAGCTCCTCTTCCACATATTTAAATCAGAGGAAGCATGATTAATTTTTTTAACTGAAGCGAAAGAGTTTTCCATTGAAAGGTTAGAAATTGCAGACCTCAGATACTCAAAACTTCCTTGGGCAAAATTTTAAAAATCGAATCTTATGTTTAGCACATCTCTGCATGTTTCTAAGACATGTACACTTTTGTCTAGAAGTCAGGAATCTTCTAAGGTAAATAAATCAGAGGACATAGCTGATTATTGACACACATTGCAAATTGATAAACAAATTCCAGTACACAACATTTGTATTCATGAAGCTAAGTCATATTTTCATAGATAAAACAACTGTATCTGATATTTTCTGTACATTAATGTATAATTTAGAGCTAGCATCCATTAGTGTATATACAAATGTATGTTTTGCCCTGGATAAAACTTTGGTGTGCATTGATACTCCTCTTGAGTAAAATTTGAGTGTCAATGTTTGCTTTGTAACTATGGGATGGCTGTAATGACCAGAGCATATGCTGTGAAATATTGTCTACAGATATCTTTTTTTAGAATAAGTAAATATGGGGTTTTATGTTTTATACAACTGCCCAAAGGTATTTAAATGTTTTTGAAGAGAAAAGCAACATAACAAACCTAAATATTCCCACAATGAGCTATACAAAAAAAGGAGTCCCAAACTTTCCAAAGTATCTTAATGAGGGTTAAAGGTCACTGCTAAATAAAACTGAGAAACAGAAAGGACCAGGATCCTGTTTCCATTTTAATGTGCCTCATGTTTATGTTTTGCTGTCGGCAGGGGAAAGGCTGAAACAATTCCACTTACAAGGAGGTTACAAACAGGCTGACTATTGCAGCTGGCTGGGAGAAAAAGTTTGTGCTCCACAGGTCTAAGGTGAATGCAAGTTCACACAGACCAGACACATGTGAAGCACCAGGCTCATAGCTGACTTTTCTCTGCAAATTTTTTCTTAAAAATTACAATCTAAGCTGTTAGAACTGGCCTGAATTCCAGTTCGTTTAAATTATGTTCCACAGACCCAAACCAATAACACTGACTTTAATTTTAACTTCTTCACCACTACTAAAACTAAAATTTTATAGAAAATGTTAAATTATAAAGAAGCGTTATGCCTGCAATTAGCATAACATTAAACAGAGAAAGTTCTTAAAGGTCCCTGGAATAGAAAACAATTGCTAACGATAGGCATCAAAGCAATATGGTGAACCTTAACCTATCCTTAATCACTTCTAAATTCCGAGTCCTAAACAAAAGACTGCTACTTTTTTGAATTTCATTGTAGTGTCTTGAAACCAGTGTTATGATTCTAAGGAAACCTTTTCTTCTCAAAAGTGTGTATACTGCTCTGCTAAGCACATTCTGCTCCTACTATCTAGAATGTGCTGCATACTGAATTGTGAAAGTCTGTCTTTAACCAACATGTTCACCTTAAAAGCTATGAAGCGCACCAAAACCTCTTATGTGGAATATAGGATACTTTGGGAGACTAGTTCTCAACGAAGAATAGTTCTTGACTGAGCTATCAATAAATGAGTTTGAACTCAGCTTCTACAGTGATGGTCACCTCAATGACCAAAATTCAGATATTTTGGTAAAACATGCAATAGTTACATTATTTGACAGCACAGTTACACTTACTTAAAATGAGATCAACATAAACTAACTTATATACAATAACAGTGGAAGAAATCTCAGTGATCACTTTACCATTGTCAGAAGCTCTAAAATGGATTTCTAAGTGGAAGAGATAAAATACACTACCCAACTGTAGCTCTTATAGTAGTGATTCTGGAAAGCCCGTATCACCAAATGCCCCTTAACTACTTTTTCCTAAGTTCTAGTTATTGAACAAAAACCACAACTTCTTGTGAAGGTTGGTTTAAAACTGGTTATGCAAATAGGTTATCATCTTCAAAGTTTACCAAATACCAAAGTTTACCAAAGTTTACCTTTGAATTTGGGAAATTATATTTTACTGGAGAGACATTTCCCTACCAACTATGCAAACTTAAACTGCAGTAGCAGTATTTTTGTAACCAATTATGAGTGCTTTCTGTTACATGAGAAAAATATTATTCATACCCATGTTAAGTAGTTTATTTCCCACTATATTCCTGAATCACATTAAGCAGTTTGTGGGAACTTGGGAACACTAATTTCGGAACAATACTTTCCTTTAATTTTTTTTTTCCTGGTAAGCGTAACTAATGTCACTTGTGCTTGGTGTTCTGAAGTCATCCTGAGAAACGTATAGGCCCAAACAACTACCTTGCCTGACAGAAAAATGAAATACTTTATATATCACAGAGAAAAATTTCAGTGAACTAGTGGATAAATAATCCACCAGGATTTTGATTCCTGCGCTCAATATGCTTCAACAATTGATAAACTCAGGCATCACCTTTCTGTTGAAAGGTACTTCTGTTCTTGATAGCTTGTTGCCTAGCCCGAATTTCACTTGGTGTGTTCTCACTAGTCTGCTGATATTTTTTGTAAACAAAATCATCTTGAACATTCTTCTAGGTAAAGTAACAATTCAGTCTAGCAGATTGTCAGAGCCAAAACCTTCCTAGGAGTGCAGTTAGTGCCCTCCAGGTCAGCTTTCTGAAAGAAGATCTGTCTCAGAAGCCCCAGTTGGCCTTGAAGATCTTTGAGAACAAGCTGGAAGAAGCTGCAGCAGGAGTTCCTGTGTCATTTGGTTGGGAGATGGATTCAAGTGTGTGTTGTCGTACTTGGTCCGTGACAGGACTGCATTGTAGCTATTGATCTGGATCCTGTGGATATGGATCCTGACCCTGACCTCAGGCATGCCTCATTACAGTGAACTTGCCTGGAGATCTGGATTCTTGTCTGAGCCTATTTACTGTCACTGGGCCTGCCCTGCTTCCCTCACTCTTCTGCTGCTGGACAGACCCTTGAAGGTCCATTGAAGCTGCTGCCTCTGCTGGCCTTGCTGTCACCCTGGGCTGTTGGCCACCCTCCCCTAGGGAGCAGCACCTGCCCTTGGTGCTTCCCAACAGATGTCCTTAATCAGAAATACAGACCTATACTTAAATCAAGGAATAAATGCTTAAAAAAAAATAAAAAGGAAAAGGCTAATTCAGACCATGAGTATCTTGTATGTGTATGATATTTTTAAGATAAAAATCAGTTCCAACTCTTTCCCAGTCATCTTTTCAAGATGCGATAAGAAGGATGAGCCTCTGCAATGCTTAAATTTGGTGAAAATTTAACACAGAATTTATTAACAAAATAGCAACTCAAAATTTCTTATTAGGAAAATTTTGATTTTCTTTTTTAAATGCAGTGGTAAAACTAAACTCATGGAAATCTCTCTGGGTATCCTTGGAACTTTTAATGCCAGAATGAGTAACTCAGTGATGATCTGTAAGACAGGGCAGTGCTTAGGAGACGAATCATTTTGATAGTGCTCTGGCCAGGCTTCCTCCACTCTCTTCAGATATTTGCACACAATAAATACAGATGCTTCACTGCAAGTCTTTAAGAAATTTCAGGCAACTCAGATCTAATAGATAGCTACATTGCCTTCCATGAACTAATGGAAGAAATTAGAGATATGTAATTAAATTTCAAAATGCAGATTTTACAATGGAACTTACTGACACAGAAGCAAAATTACATATAAAGGTTACACAAACAAGAATTTTGAATCATACTTATACTATTGAGTTATATCTGACAATGCATCTCTATTAGTTTTTAGGAGGACACACCTAAAATTAGATTTGCAGTTTGTTCAAACATCAAGTCCAAGCTCAGCAGTATGATGCTGGTATATCTACGCTGTGTTTAGTATACCATCAAACACCATCCAGACAGGCTGCCTACAGTATGCCAGTGACAGCTCTTGTGGAAGACAGAGAATAATGTAGACGTATTCAGTGACACAGTTATTTAGTTAGTGTAAAACTGTCATAGCCATTGATTTCAACAAATATTTGACAATAAACCCAATCCAGGAACTTCCCAGTGTTGTTTTTGGTATCCTGTTTTGTGATGCTCAGATGTTCACCACAAAATCCTGTGAACACCCTGGAGATAATTTCTCTTTTCTTCATAAAACATGTCATTCTTTGTTCTGTGGTTTTCACAGCTCTCAATGAAAGAGAGAAAAATTATCCTTTGAACCAGGTTCTAAACTCCTGAAGAAATAACTAACAATGGAAAGGACCATAGACACCACAGGGAAAAAACCACTTCTAGCACTCCTAAAAGTCCCTTTACCATGTACTCCTACTTACTTTGTAATGATTGCATGTTTTCCCTTCAGGCCCACTAAAGTATTTAATTGCAATTACACTCATTTACATAGCAGATGAGGCTAATTGCTGGTATTAGTTACCAAATGTATGCTTGTATTGTGAGGGTAAAAAAATGCCCTACAGAAAAGAAAAACGACTATGCCTCTAATTAAGAAGCTATGAGTCAAAGTGAGCTTGTTCAGAGATGTAAATATAGAATCAAGGGCTTTCAGAGTTCTGCAGTACATTTCATTATACCACTAGTTCCCATATTTCAGAGATAACACTGGCAGACCTCATAGCATATACAATGAACTATTCTCATTTTCTCAGAAGCAGGGATGATAAGTTCCACATAAAGGCTCAGAGAGATCTAGATTTCTAAAATTTTTAATTAGAAATAAATGTGAATCTCATATTAGGAAGGTTCTTTGTGTATAATAGATACACTGAAGTTATTATTTGAAGCAGTTCAATTACCTATTCTTTTGGGCTAATTCCCAGGAAAAGTCTTTTTTTACATTATTCAGACCTCAAACTGTTTCGTGTCAATGGACTTCATTTTGCATGCAATTGTACACAAGGACTTTTAAGATACTACACTACTAAAGTGAGTGTAAGAAGCATCAGGTCAAGTGGAGACCCAGAAGAATAACAATTCCGGCCTTTGGCCCTGGATACCGTTCCTAATATAAAAAATTCTTAAAAGATTTGCATCTATACATCCATCTACATACACAGAGAGAGGGTTAGTCCCGGATGGTGAAATGATTTGTTAATTTTAGTTAGCTTCAGGAGGTCACAGTGAGAACAGAAGTGTGCCCATCAGTATCCTTTGGACAGGGTTGAAAAGCTCCCTATACACATTTAAAAATTAACACTTTATCAAACTGTGCCTTAATTTTTTTCCTTTTCCTGGAATTCTACCAAAACTTGACAGCAGTTAAGCTGTGGGTGTGCAGAACCACTACATACGATATTTACTATTATATTCTTTTAGGTAGTTTCCCATTAGTCTGCTATGTTTTGCCTATGTTTAAAATTGAAATTATTTTGGTTTTGGTATTTGCCACTTTGTCTTCCCATTTCATTACAAGTTGTTTCTGCCTCCCACCAAAACAAAATGCCACCCTCACGCAAAAAAATTAATTCCAACCTTAAAACAGAGAATTTGATTTTCTGTTGCCTTTCATGTAATATAATGTAAGTACAGTGTAGTATACTGCCATTCTCATATAGAAAGACTTTAAGTGATAAAGGGCTGATAAAAATCAGAATCTATTGCTTTTGCTTTATTAGTTTTGTTTTTCCTAGATGCTTCTTTATGCTAGTTTTAGATTTATCAGTGTTTGGTTACCTACACAGGTCATTTCATAAAATGAGACTGGCTATGAGCCATATTATCAGTTACTCACTATTTTCATTCTGAAAAGAGGATGAAAAAAGTTTTAAACCATCTGAAATACATTCCATGGATGCCAAGGTCTATGCCTTCTGAGTGCCTATTCTCATTAAAAATATACCTTTGTAGGACTAATCCCAAATGGTTTGATGACAGAGGTCATGCAAGTGTCATTTTTCAAACTTGTGTGAAAATCCATTTCGAGCCATTTTTCCCTCTTGTATTTCACCTCATCTCTGGAGTACTTATGCAGCATACTTACTTAGCTAAAGCCCAAAATGTAAACAGGACATCCTCTCAGATAGGAGATCCCAACATGTTGAAAAGTATATGCCTTAGTTCTTAATCAGTTCTGGAAAGTATCCCAAGACTTCCACAAAAAGATACTGTTTCTGTTAATGTGGAACATAAACTTAGCCCTTAACATAAAACAAAACCAAACAACATCTGTCCTTACAGTTTGATTGTTTGTTCCATCCTAGTATAATTATTCTTGCATGACAGCAGCCCCTGCAGGCTATAGCCTTGCTTACTCTGCTTTGCCCTGAAAGCACGCTCAGCATTTAGAGATGAAAACACTGTCAGAACTAGTGAACATTCCTTTAGAAATGCTTAGTGCTCCAGCACAGTCACATTTTCATAATTATCTGGGATTTTTTTTTAATAGCAATTTTTCAATCCAAGTTGACCAAGAAAGATTTGTGCTTCCAGAAATCACAGGTCTCTGAACAAATCTCTGAAGATTCCAACGGGAAAAGTGGTCAAAGTGGAGAGAGATCAATTTTTCACCCCACTGTTCATTTACAGGAATAAGTATTTCTTCTTATGTTTGATCATTATTTTAAGGCTTCTTTGCAGTTTTTCTAACTAGTGGCAATAAAATCTCAACTGGACATAAGAAAAAGGGAGGACATGCTCTAGTCACTACCCCTGCAGGTAGTGTGAAGACACTAGAAAGCCACACATTTTTTGCCACTGTTACCAAAATGGGAAGCAAATGAGCTTGAAAACAAAAAATGACTCAAGGAAGGAGGGTAAATACCAGACAAGTGCTATTTCTCCAATTATAATAACTTTTCCAATATTTTCAATAGATTTGACACTAAAGCAATACGTAGTTTAATCCCATTTGCGAACTATATCCCTGTATATCCCTGGCTGAACACGCAATTTTCTCTGGTCTCTGGATCTGCAGAACACCCCTACAACAGTACAACTTTGTCATAGCCACAAGGCCGTCTCTTTCTCTTGAGGGATATATGGTCTGCCTGGAAGACTGTCAGATCTAGGCCGGGTGTGAATGCTTGGTCCTACAGGGATCACAGTAATGTAACCTAATCAGAAATGTCTACGAAGACCAGATTTAGATTGTGTCTTGTCTGTGCCCTCACAGTGGCACAATTCAAATCCTAACTCTGATCACACAAGACTTGGTTAAAGTTCACAGCAAAAGAGCTGACTGAGTTATCATTGTTACCTGTGTTTCTGATCATAAAGTTGCAAAGGTTTTCTGCTATAAACATCATTATGATGGTAGCTGTAGCCCTTTACTACCTTTTCCTGTACTGTTCAGACAGCATGCGTGACACACTTTGTGCTAAATGTGAAAGTTCATGGCTTATAGCAAGTCTAGTGATAAGTTTGTGACAAACTGATAAGTTTGTCTTTTTTGAGCACTATGGGGTTGGTGAAATAGCTCTCAGAGTCAAGGTAGTCCTCCCATTTCATACAGTATTTTTGTTGTGAACCCTCCACATGTTCTGTGATCACAGAGGCTGTAATTTATTTTTTTTTTTTGAGATCAGTTGCACAAACATTTCAAGTATAAAATTTAACAAAGTAAAACAGAGTATTTTCAGAATGAAAATGAACAGTTGTTTCAAGATCAGTAACCTGATCCTGAAGTTTGTTTAAGCAAGAAAAAAAATTCACTGAAACTAGAGCCAGCTTCACATGCAGTCTGTGTGCCTAGGAAATTGCTTTAGAAGAGGATGGAGCTTTGGTTAAGGGACCAAATTTTCAGCTTTCCTTATAAAAGTACACAATAGAAGACTTACCTCTAAAGACTCATGGCTCCTAGGCAGATTCCTCGCAGTCACAACGTTCCTTTAGTAGGAGAGGCACTGTGAAGAGAACAGAAGCCACAGCTCTTAGTGAACACAGACAATAGCCCCAGAAGTCTTTGCCAAAATTATAAATTCATTGCCTAGTCACTAGTTTTTTCCAGCAGTGGACAAAAACTTAGAAATAAATGTTATTAACTTGATTGCATGACTTCTAAAAGCAATGTTGATTGTATCTCTACTTTTGCCCTTGTAATGGAAGGAATGCTGTTACAAAAGAATGTTCCTCAGTTTTTCTCTCCTCTATTTACCTATGCCTAAAAGCAGATCCTGGGATTTAGAGGGCAGATGACCCAAAGGCTATAGATTGTAGTTCATTCACTTCTGTATGAGCTCTGGCCTTAACCATTCAACATTGCCATAGTTGCTCTGTGATGTGGAATGAACAGAAAAACAAAGAGCTAGAAGAAGGTGAAAGATTTGGCACTGTCACCTTGAAATTGGTTGGTAGCCTAAGTGTCATTGTGCTTTTTAATGAGAATTTCTTTCTCAATTTTTAAAATTTGTTGCCTTTCAATTGTAATATTGCAAAAAACCTAGCCCTCTTGAAACACTCTTCTATGTATTGGTAGGGCTTCAACACCCTGAACAAGCTGCTGTTTTAAAAGTGCTATTTTTGAAAAAAAAAGAATAAAATAAAAGAGCAATTTGATTGATTGTTTGTTTAATCAAAGAGCCTAATTATTTTAAATTTCATGGTTTTAAGTTCTTTACGTATCTGTCAAGTCTTCATCAAGGGAATTATCCCTGTCACATCTCCACTGTGTTTTTGCCATCATTTGCATTCATTGGTTCATCAAGAATTGGACACACAGTAAACAGGACTAGTAATATCTGAACATCTACTAATTAGCAGGGGAACCATACTCTTTTTGGGTTTGTGCCAAACATCTGAGAGCTGGAAGTGAAAGAAGCTTTCCTCGAGAAGGCCTTCAGCAGCAGGAATCCCTTACAAACCATAACCCTGAGAGACTAGAAAGTGCTAGCACAGCCCCCAAAGAACATCAAGTGTAAAGGAATACAGGCAGGGCAGCCAGGGGACACACTGATTCAGACGTCCCTCTTGAAACTTCCACTCTTAGAACTTCCATGGAAGTGCCCGTGGTGAGTGATTAAATGGGCTTTTCTGTTGTACACCCCCTCAGCAGGACAGCTGCGGAAACGTCCCCTCCCCTCTGTAAAATGAATCACCCCTGGACAGAATGGGCGTAGCTGTTTGTACGTCTCTTATCATACTAAGGATGTGCTAATATCTTGACCTGCAAACCACAGGACCACCCAAACCTCTAGCAGCTAAACTGAAATGATTCAGTTATAATTTATCTCGGGAAGTTTCCTCTGCAGTATATTCACCCTTGAAGGAGATGAACAAAACACATAAATTTGCCCATTTTATCTAGAAATTAAAGAAGAGGATCAAGTATATTGTAAAAAGTTCCCCAAAAGTGAGATTGATAGCACAAGGCATGGTGTCCTAGAAGCCATACTCAGAGGAATATGGAGATGGACAAAAAAAAATAATGCATAGTCACTTGACGTGAAAGGAAGATTAAAGACTCAAAAATGGGAGGTAGTGAAAAGACCACATGTAGAGCCTGGGAAGAAAAATCAGCCCTGGCAAGAAGGGTTTGCATGTCTAGACTGTTTCCCCATAGTACAGTTTTCCAGACAAGCAAAGTTTGTAGAGTCTAAATCCTCTTCCTTGTCAGCCAAAAATTTTCTCTTTGGAGACCAGCATACAAATTGGACGAAAGCCTTGTGTTTTGGCTGAAGGTATTGACATAACTTTGTGAAGATAAAATTGTTGGAGAATGTACTGTGAAAAATATCCAACAAAAAAAAAGCTAAATTTCCATTTTACTTTCCTTTAAATGTTCATAGTGGTTGCTGTTCACAACTAAGAGTATTTGTAAAAGCCAGAAAAGAATCACAAAACATTTTACAACTTCTGAGAAGTTCTCATCATACGCAATGTTTCTATTTGAATAAACTGTAGCTGCTTGCCAGAAGAAATCTGAACCTATATTTAGGACATTACAGTAAAATATGTGCTCAGAAGGTTAAAAAAAGTATTTACATAACAGCTAACAACAGGTATTTCTCTCAGATCCAGTACATCACACAGTCAGCTAAAAGTGAATGTGCTAAGCTGGAGTAACCAATATCTTCTGATAATTCACATCAATATTAATTACATTGCCTCTTAGTACTGGGGGATTTACACCAATAGCTGAAAGATATATTCGGTGTACATCATGTCATATTTGAACAAAACCAGAAGGTCTCTTTTCCCTCAATGAAAAAAAGCTAGAAGTCAGGAGTCCAAAGAGTTACTCCATATTCCCACTGCCACAGAATATGTGAGAACTGCTAACAAGAATTACATGATTCCTAAGGGAAATCAAGAGTCATGAGGATTTGCTATGTAGCAAGGAGCATGGCTTATTATTTGCCCGCTTATCACAAGACCAATTTTATAAATACACTGGTCTAATAGATCATGGGAGTGGGGTTTACAGAACTTCTGACTACTCAGAGAGACAATTAAAGTCAATACAAGCTGCAGGGGTTCAGCTGCCTCAAAATCAGTCACTGATAATGTAAACCTCTATCAAGCATGGATCAATAACAGTTTTTTGGGCATACAACATAAACAGTCCTTCGAACATGACAAATTTAAACATACTCAGAACATGTAGAAACCTTTTTGTCTACTTTAAATGTAAACACAAACACATTTTAAACCTAAATGCTTGTAAAAAGCCATTTTTTTCCAGGTATCCAGCAAAAGCTGCATATTTTCAACAAAAGCAGAGACCAAGTTTCAAAGTAGAAGACAGTTCTTGGTCAAGGATGTACTGAAAACTTATTATCCTGATAAAACAAAGGGAAATCTCTTACGTCAATAGGTCCCAAGAGATGTCCAGGATTGATAGGTCAAAGCACTCTCACAGCCTCTTTAGAAATACTCAGCTACAACAGTTTTCCTTTCGGGTGCACCCATCTACCTGCACTCTTTCAAGTACTCTCTGAGTACTTGAAAGTTTTGAAAGCCCTGCTCCTGCAACACATTGGGCTGCACCCAATCCACATTTGGTGTTCATCAAAATTTGTACCTCGCACCTGCCTGGTGTTGTTGTTGGCTTTTCCTCAGTCTACTGAGAGCTGCCTGTGCACAGCAGGAGAAAGCATAAACCCAAAGCATATGATGAAGAGCTTCAACAGATGGGCTCTGGCAGATCTTTCTGCACTACTGTAAGATTTTACCCACAGATGACTGCTCTGTTTTTTGCTAAAACTTACAGCCCTATGGAAGAGTTAGCAGAAAGCAGTATGTATCCACAGTTCAGCCTTGTCTTCATCTTAACTATTTTCTCTGACAGCCATGCTAAGGCATGGACATGTATCTCCTTTATTAACATCTTCAGTCCTAAATCTTCTTCAGAAACAGAAGACACGCAGCCAGATGTGATGATATACAAATTATCATAATAAGAATGGTTAGAGCTTTTCTGACTACGGCCCAAGATTAAGCTCAGCTTCTGTATAATACCAGATGTATTTGATACCTGGCGATTACACGTAAATGCTGCAGTGGCAGGGGGACAGATATCTGTGATTTAATAGTTGTTTTGCAAGTCTTTTGTGCAGTTCATTGACTCAGTTAAGTAAATATGGCTACTGAGAGGGAGAGGAACAGTAATGGAGAGAGACACACACACATAGGGAGGGAGAGGGGGAGGAAAAAGAGAAAGAGTGGGGATGGGAAGAAAAAGAAAGGGATGTATTTCATGAGTACATATATAACAGTGTGATATTATGTAATGGCTTCAACAACTTCTCTACCCAGGAGATTAGGAATGTCATGATTTTTTTCCTAACCTGGCAGTATTTTTCTGGGAAAAGATGAAAAAGGCACTCTTTTTAAAATGCATGCAGGACTCTCAGCTGGCATTGTCTTCAGTTATACGTATATCCATGTATCTATGTAAACTGTAATTTAAAAAACCGTTCTGTTCCCCAGCCTACTGGCGGACGGAAGGAAGGAAAGAGATCAGTGGAGAGGAATGTTTAAATAGCTTCTTGTTTTTTACTCACAGGACAGATGGCGTGCAAACGAATGAAAAATAAAACCCCAACTGACATTGTATAGCAGCTGTGCACAGTGTCAACTATAGGAAGAAACGTGCTCCACTGGATAGGCTGTTTTACTAGAAATGAGGGAACTTGGGTTCTCAGCCTAGTTTCCTACATTCAAAATGACTGTACTTTTGTAAAAGAAGTCTCTGTTTCTTAGTTTTTTCATTAGCAGAATAGAAACATTTAGATGCTTTACTTTATGAAGAAAAGGACAGAGAGAAATGAGAACTTAGTTTTTGTGGGAAAGAAAATTGAAAGCACAAAACATTTTATTTAACTAATGAGTGATCACATTGCTTTTATGAAGAAAACTGGGCTTTTTCACTGTTCTACTTTTTTTTTTCAGTTATCAGTATTAGAATGTTGTGATACTGTTAATAAGCTTAAGATTTTGTTCACAACCCCAAGCATATGAGGTTCATAAAGTTCAAGGTACAGCCCTGGAAAAAGAAGGGGCCATGAATTACTCATTTCCTGGGGAGAGTTTTATATTTTTTTCCAGAAGGCCAAGTTTTT
Organism: Lycocorax pyrrhopterus obiensis; assembly: GCA_014706295.1. Taxonomy (NCBI): domain Eukaryota; kingdom Metazoa; phylum Chordata; class Aves; order Passeriformes; family Paradisaeidae; genus Lycocorax; species Lycocorax pyrrhopterus. Next base: position 34,343,512 of record JACSVZ010000007.1, read on the forward strand.
CCTCTTTTGGTCTGCAAATTTGTTCTGTAATGTGGTTGACTTTCTTCTTTTTCTAGTTGCTGTGATGGTATTGTTCTCTTCAGCCTATGTCATTATATGCCAATCTTCTCTACTTTTAAGATGGTTTGGTTTGCTTGTTTGTATGCTTTTCCTTCTTAGTCATTGTCCTTAAGCGCCAGGGAGAGTTCATATAATCACTGTGATCTCAGTTTAGTCTGAGAAGACACAGTTACATCTCTACTTGAGTCAGAACACGAAATTGATGTGTTTTAAGTCGGTTTCCAGGGGTTCAGGACTCGCTGCAGGGATTACCTTGATTTTGACTGGTTGCAATTTTTTCAAAACAGAGTGGGAAGAATCTTTCTGGTACCTGCTATACTCTTTCCTATCAAGCCAGAATGAAAAAGCCACATTAAAATTTCAGAGTAGCAGTCAAGATAACATTGTGCCTCTCTCTGATGCTTTGAAGGCTATCAGCATCGAAAGGAAGCATGTGCAAGTTTAAAGTTGCAATGATTGTGTTCAGCTACTGCCTCTTTGATATACCAGACCTTCTGTTTATCCACTGGATTTGTGAGGGTGGGGAGGAAACATGGCTGTGATATGATTCAAGATGGTAGATACAAAAGAGTAAGAAAGTTCCCTCTCCATTCTCAGATTCTCCCTTTTCTCTGAAGGACTTCAGGACTAATTCTCTCCATGGGGATTTACACCTGAATGAAAGAACACCTGTGCTATGGCATTCTCATAGATATTAATATGTATCTAATTTACTTAGCATAGAGTTTTCTGTTTATTAATCTAAGGACACAGTTAATTTGTCCTGAATATAGCAGTTAAGTATGATGATGTTTAGGGAATTTCTATGCTGTGAAAGATTTGTGCCATAAATTAAATTCTTATTAACTGGCTTGTCTAGTATGCTCGTGGCATAAAGGGACATGATATCATACAATGGTATTGATAATAAAATAGAACACAGATATCTTTTTAATATTACCCAGTGAAAAAATTCCATCACGCATCATGTTATCAATATTTAAGGTTGCCTAAGAATATAAATTATTCTGGCCCTATATGTAAATGTAAACTACATGTGACATCAGACTAATTACTATAAAATAACTGAAGAAAACTTGTTTATTGTTGCAGTAGTGGTAGAAGTGATGAAGTGGTGCAAATGCAATATTTATCATACTGTATACATTAAAAGTTATGACTGCACAGGAACATTTCTCAGTTAAATGGTACGTGTCAAAGAAAACTCTACACCAAACAACAAAGAAAGGAACAAATTTTGTTCCATCACCCTTTTCTCTTTTTTTTTTTTTTTTTTGAACTGGATTCCCAGTGAAGCCCAGAGGATACTTTATTTATGTCCCTGCAGTTCAGGACCTACAAATCAATTCATCATGTTTCTGCTGTGCCTCATCTGCTACAGATGAATGACCCCTCCTACAACTTTCTGAAGTCTGCTTGCCATTACGTAAATTAATGCAATAAATGCACATATGTGTATGTGCACACGCACATGTGTGTGTGAAAAAAAAGCATTTATGGAGTACACTCTGTTGTGTCCCACAGCCACTCCATCCAGAATTTCTAATTTAGCACTCAGTAAACACAAACGTCTCTGCAGTAGCACAAGGCAGTATGTTCTATTAAGTCATATAAATTTTTTACTTCAATGCTATAAAATAGATGTTAGCTTGCACTGTCTTTTGCATGCAGCAATTCAAATCCGATTTATAACTTCATGTTACATATATATTCCCACCATTCATACATGGTGTGTTTAGAAAGCCTAGAATAAAGTAGCAGACCTGGAGTATTTTGGGCCTCTGCTGATTTGCACTACAAACCAATTCTGTACAATTTTGAGTGTGTATTTACAGCTGAATGCATTTTGTCAATAAGGATGAAGTTTTTGAAAAGGGTAAACAAAAGAACTGTGAAGCAAATTCTGAAAAAAATAATTTTCACAAATAAATTAATAGTGTGGGATAGCTTAATCACTAAACTTACAGGTTTAGTCATATGACCTTTCCTGCAAGCACAGGAAAATTTTGACTAGCCCAAATAACCTCTCTGGCCTGAGTGGAATGAGTCGAGTTTGTATTTAACATGGGATTGAATATTTCCAGGGTCAAGTTGTTTTATTTATTGGCTGGTGAGCACTATGATCCCACAAGCAATCCAATGGAGCAGATGTCTGCCGGTCTTCAATGTCTTAACAGTTTTAGTTTAGAAAATCCCAAAGCAACAAAAGAACAAGTTCCAAAGAGGCTGCTCCTTAAAACTGTTGGCTTTTGAAGTCTTTAATATTCCTGCTTGAAACAGAGTCGTTAAGGTTTGTTTCTGTAGATATTTTCCAATCCTTTAGATATGTTCCACACCCAGTTTAAGTCATTTGATGAATAAAAAGCTGGAAAATACTAATGAATTTATGGAAAAGAATGGCACAGCATGTTAACTAAATTCATTTAAGGAAATTAAGTAAGGACCCCTTAACAATTTCAGCCACTTATATCTGGTCTAGAAATTCAGTGCTTTGCCCTCGGTTTTGGTAAGCAGCCTTCCTCACCGATGAGGCTATAAGATGATAATGTCATTCGATAACTGTCACACCCTTTCCTGCTATTTGTCCAGTGCAGGAAACGGAGGGTTTTCTTGTCGTGTGGACAGAGAGGAAATATCCAGCAACCAAATACTGACCCTTGCATGCAAACAGGTCCATATCCTCTTCCCGCCTGACAACTTCCTTCCTGCCTGCTAGGAACAAATCTACTTTTCATTTTTCCGGAGTTCTTTATACAGGCCACTCAGAAAGCCCTTGGGTAGGGACAAACATTTTATTAATGTAAACTTCATCTAACAGCTGGATACTTAGGGCAGCCAGGCCCAAATTCACGGTAGATAATTGTTTGCGTCTTTTAACTATAGTGTTGCTGCAGCTGAGTCACTAAATGCTTTGAGCCAGGAACAAATATGAAGAGTTTATGGGTATGTCTGACCTTAGCTTAATAAAGATATATTTGCAATTCTGACATTTTGTGAAGGCTAAACTTAGGTAAGATGAATCCTATTGTATCTTTCCACAGCAACTTTCTGCATTAATCAGAAAGTGGGAGCCTTTTTCTGGCTGTGAAGAATGGAGGTTTTATCTCCCGTCATGAAGTTACTGATCAGATAACAAAACAACAAACCAGCCAACAACAAGCTGACAGTTGATAGCAGAGAACCAGTTTCATAAGGCTGTATTTTTCTTGGATTACCAAAGTTATTGATTCTTTGAGGGAAAACTTGATTTCAAAATGCAAAAGGAAAACCCAGGCCATGTTCTCTCTTATTCCCATTCTTCAATTATCTGGGAAATGTCCTGTGGCTCTACACAGGTTTGTCAGTCTGTACTGTTGGAAAAACCTCAGAAGTCAGTAATTAAGTTCTTAAGAAATTCTGTCTCAGTCCCATAACAACTACTTCGCACTCTAAAGATACTTAGCTTACACTTAGCCTGTATTAATCTTTTTATGGTTTTATTTATACACCTGAAACTTCCTACTTTTTTTCTGCTTATGTAACCTACAAAAGGAAAATATTTGCAGGAGGAATTCAGACTGGCATTAGTCTTTTTCAAAAACCATTAGCAAGAAACAAAAATCCCTACCTTCTTACCCAACTATATGTAAAAGTCAAATTATTAAGTAATGGAATTTTTGTAATTTTTGTAGAGAGACAGTACATATAAAGGCCTTTTACCTTTCAGGCCTACAAAGGAAAAACCACAATGGCAATAGAACCTAATAGGTTGCATTATTTTGGTAGAACAGAAGAACAGTACCATTGTTTGACCTGTAGTTCTGCTCCCTCTTTCAGTTGTGTATAATCTTCAATTCCTGTTTAAATTGTTTTCAGCTGTTGACTTTCAGCATTGAGGTGGCTGAATTTCAGCATTAAACTCCAGAGACTTCCCAGTAGAATGCATTGTGCATAGACATCTATTACTTCTCATTACTATCACTTTATCCCTTATATACAGTAATAACAGTTAATATTTATGTTGGGGTTGTACCTGGAGGAATCAGCCAGATGAAGGCAACAGTAAAATAATATAGATAGTAAGTACATAGCTGTTACTCAAAGTGCAGCTCAAATAACATTCAGAAGTCTGTTGTTTTCATTATATCTTTATGCTCCTTGTGCTACTAAATAAACCCAGAATTAACATGTATTTTGCTATTTATAAAGTAAAGCACTACAGTGGATAGAGCAGAGATGCAATTACCTTTTCTGTCAAGCTTAAAAGTTTACTCACAGTTGTCAAAAGGCAACATACTTTGGAATTTAATTGTGCCCAGGAGAAAAATGTGTGATTTTTTAATTTCTGCTCGAGAAAAAAGATCAAAGAATAAGCCCCATTTCTTAATTTAGACCTAAAACTTCACCTACAACTTCACTACCTCTATATTTTAAATAAGTGTAATCTAATGGAGGAAGATAGATGTCAGAAGACATCTGATGTCTGTAAGCTAAATTATGTTGTAATTCTAACAGTGTTATTATGATATTTGAAAAAAAAAAATTGTAAATCATTAGGTCTTGTACAAGGATGAATCCAATTTACAAGCAAAAATATTAATAAAAAAAATTGCTGACTTGAAATTAAAAATACAATAGACAAATAATGACAACTAAAATTCTGTTTGTAACTTTCCTAGAACTGATGATCAACAAGTCATTTTTTCTTTCTGACAATATTATTGTCATTGGCTTTGATATGCTTCTCATTGGCATGTGCTTCAAGTCAGGACAGTGCATTTACAGAGGTTTACTGTCTTTCTATTTGATCCAGCAGCAGCTGTCATCATAATTCTACCCTTATTTACATATTGTCTATACATTTTGAAAAACCAATTTCTTAAGTCAGTCTTAAACAATTTCTTCTTTCTGGCCTTTTACATACCATGCTTGTTTCATGTATCAATAGGGAACATTGATGTTAAACATTTCACTTACTCTGGTTGCCTCACTAAATTTAATATATCTGTGGGCTGCCACATTATGTTGTAGTAGGCTAAAAGCTTTCTTTTTTTTCATGAAGGACTTCCGTGACTCAACATCTCTCTTCATCTACCCGCTGCAGATGCCCAGGATTGTTACTGCACTTCTGCAATTGTTTCCCAAGGACTTTTTTCTCTTGATACAAATTTAAGAAATTGGCCATGTGATATAGACAGTCTGATTAGAAGCTGAAAATAACTTGTCTAAAGAAATTACTTCCTTTGCTAATAGTAGAAGAAACTTAAACTGAATACAATTATTTCCCTTTTCCTCATCTTTGCTTGACAGTCATCTTCAGTTGGATATCTTTCTTGGGTATATAAAGTGCTCTAACAACCAGCAACCAGCTATAAGAAATGTCAAGGCTTATAAATATAATCATAACTTCAGATCATTTAGAAAATAATAATTATTTAGCAGTGAAAATAGCTATTTTTACAGTTCTAGAACTTTATTTTGCTCCATATTATTCCAGTGTGTCAATGATCAAGCATGTTAGTGACTGAACTTCCCATTCCCCTCTTCTATTTTCTTGTTAAAAAACTAAACTAAAAACCACAAATTTGAAAGCCAGGCTGTCAAATTGGATCAGTTCTGTAGCTTCCACTTAGACTGAGACTATCAGACAGGTCTATCTGTATTAATGTAAAAAGAAGTCTCTCCCAAACTGACTGAGATATCAAGCATGAGCATTTACGTGTAAGAGAAGCTTGCCCATTTCTGCCCTGTACATAAGTGAAAGATTCATTTCTTTTACTAGATACATTCATTTCCTTTCTTTCAAAAAAACATTCCCGCTTTTAGGGAAAAGGATAGTGGAAATAGAACACTTATAATATTAAAATATCTACACTGTACATGGATATATAAAACTGACTGGACTTTTTGTGTATAATATTTGTGTAACAATCAGTAATTTTTTTTCCCTAAAATTATCAAGTCTATTGTGTCTGTAACAAGCTTCTCCTCTAAACCCAACAACTTGCACTAGCAGTTAATGAGAGACACCAAATGATTCACACAGCAGAATTTTCCAGGAGCATCCAAAAATAATAGCAAAGAATACAATAAATAATATTTTGTGCAATTCTCATTGGCATACAGATGCATTTCAATGCTAAATATAATTTTTTAAAATTTAGCTGACTGAAACCTGATGAACATGAATTTCTGTTTTGATTTGGTTCCTAATGAACTTGAACTGAAAGAAATGGAGTTTTGAATAGCAGTGATAAAAAATTGATTTCTGGCACATGGGCAAAATTGTTTCTTTTCATGGGTGACATAATTAGACTCAACACCCAAAGCCAAGGAGAATACATTTCAATACATTATCTGTACTGCTTTGGTCATGAAGTCAATCATAAACATTAACTGAAAACATTCCTTGGGAAAATCAAAGGAAGTACCACTGAAATGACATAGTAGCAGAAGAAGGTTTGGAGTCTTTCCATACTAGTTTCTGATTATGTGGAACAATGTCAAGAAGGCAACAGAGCACTTGCCCAACTAGTACTTCTGGCCAATTTTCTTCTCTCAAAAATATTTAAATGTAACTGAAAAAATTAATATTTAAGGAAATTCTGCACTTTATAGGATCTAATCTCTTATTCATTGTAGAGTTTAAAGAGCTTGTAGAGAATATCAGAGATGACAGAAAATTCCATATGGTCATTACTAATAGAGTGTTATATGGTGGTGCAACACATTGAACTGTGAGAAAAGAACAGCAGACGTATAAGTTACATCAGAAATGGTTTGGGGATGAAGGCCTGCCACTGGTAGCTGTGCCGAAAATGGTACTAGCACCATACTGTTTCCTTCTAGCTGTAGAAGCTGGAATTGAAATATGCACAGACTCTCTGTCTTTTTGTTTAACCATCATGTTAATTCCATTTCAACAGCTATCATCAGCTTTAAGGTATGACTTTCAGCTGGTTGGTCTCTTATCAGAATTAATTTTGCACAAAGATCACTGTTGTTTACTTGTACTTTCTGGCAGTGAGAAGAGATGGTTTGGGATCTCAAAGGATATAATTAAGATTCACTACTGGTGGCATGGACCGCCTTTGTATGAACTATTATCAGATATGTAGGAGAGGAGACGTTTCAGAAGCCAGGAAGGTGACATAATCAATCATCCATCTATGCTGTTCCTGCTAATCAGATGGTATAAACAAAATGGAATCTGATCAGTGTAGAGAAGCTCTGAACTTCCATCTGTCACTTCATTCCTGGCTGTTGGGATATCTCATTCCAAAGAGACATAGACTCTGGAAGGAATCTTGTCCACTAGATACAATTTTTTTTTTTTAATGAAAATGTCTCCAACCACCAAAGAAGCCTGATGCTAACAATTAATGACTGACTGCTATTCTACCTGCTGTCAAGACAAGTATGAGTAGCCTCCACCACCATTACAGAAATCCACAAAGATCAATCCTGTGTTTTTAATCACGTAAATGAACATGGCTCTTTGTAATGTTTTTAGACAGGGTAGAATGCAGCTGGAAATAAAAATACCTAGGTCTGCTCACCCTTCACATCACTATCTTCCTGAAGAGGTTGTGAATCATTAGGGGGATTCTTCAGAAGAACCACACTTTCAGGCGTGAGATTTATTACCCAGGAGGAGTCTTCTATATGCAAAGAATTCTTTCAACTACCCTTCCTCCCAAGGACATCTGATGAAGTAATAACCATTTTAACCTGCTAAAAGCATTTCAAAGGAATGAAAGAGAAAAGATGTGTCAGTGGGAAATGGCTGAAGTAATGTCCCTGTAGCTTTTAGAAGGGTAGTGTTTGACAGATGCCTGTCTCAAAAAAAGAAGCAACGTTTGTGTCATTTTTTGGATAACCTATGTCATCCAGGGAGATTTGAACGAAGTTGGTCTCTTGTATTAAAAATATGTTAATGCATCCTTACTGTGCAGTGTATTTAAGCAACTTACTCCTACAGTTTGTTTCTTTGTTAATACCTTTAATACACTATAAAGTAAAAAAAAAAGAATTTTAGCTTAGTATGTCAGAGATTTCCAGGAAAAGCTTGAAAAATCAATAGTGTAAAAGTACTAGGGATTTGCTTTAAAAGGTGTACTACTTTAGTGCCTGTCATGGTTTAAGAACGGTACTCCTCAATTTAGTGTTCCTAGTGAAACTTCAAACCACACAGAAGCTCACTCACTACCCTCCTTCCTCTCCCTTTCTCTCTTGCCTTTACCTTTCTCCTCAAGAATTGGAGGCACGAAAGGTAATAGTCATGGGTTGAGATAAGAACAATTGACTGGAAATAGTGATAAGATAAGAAAAAAACAGCAGCAATATTAATGACAGAGGGTACAAGACCACAAACACTTGCTCATCCTGGAAACCCCCAACAATAGACTACCTGACCACTCCCTCTGCCATGCTTTCCTCACTGCTCCCTCCAGCTCAGAACTGGTATTACCCAACCACCCTGCCAGCTTGGAACTGGTGCCACTCTTACTCACCAGCACAAACGTCTTCTCCACAGAACAGATCCTCTTTCTGCCACCCCTGGCAGTGACCTGAGGTGCTAAAGAGTAACTCCGGGTTCTGGGCATGCCCCCTCCTGGCTACTGCAAAACTTAACCCTGTCCTGGACAGAGCCAGGAAAGTGACTCGTGGTAGAGAAAAAACATCAGTATGATTTGTTCGTCTGAGAGACCTACTCACTATTACACCAAGTAACTTATCTTTGAGCATGATAGGAGACATCATTTGCTAACTCTGTTAAACCTAGGCATCTAAAATAACTATTGCTGGAAACTGAGTTTCCAAGAGGGCCTGCAATGGTCACTGGGACCACAGAAGTTCAAGCTTTAGAAATCAACTGCACAGATCATTTCTTCTGAGTCTTCTGAGAGTGCATTGATGCATGGTTTTTCAAAAGACACTGAGAACTGAGTTCTTTGAAACAGATTTTTGTGTGATCACTGTTTATTCTTTCTCAATTAAAGTCATTACTTGTTGACATACATGGGGACAAATCCGTTGTAACAGAAACTGACTCAAAGGGACAGTGAAATGAATGACTAAGCAAAAATTCAGTATTCAGCATTTCAGTTTCAAGAATAAATAAATAATCTCTTTTATGTCTAAAACTGTATACAAATTCATGACCAATAAATTTTTTACAGGTTGAAAGATAACAGAATGCTATTTCTAATTCTTTTAATGTTTTTTTCAAGTAAACATTTCATAATAACTTTTCATGCATACACTACAGAACATGTCATAGCTGGACTAACATAATGGAGTGTTATGAGCCATTAAATTAATGAGCCATGTACTGAGGAAGAAGTACATCAAAGGCTAACACACTTTCTGATATGCAAGCATGCATTACTGTGTTACTTTAGGTGCTCTGGCACATGGAAGGACAAAATCTGCACTAACAATCTTTACTTGTAACATGCCTGTCTCTGAGCATGGGACAACTGACAACTACATCACTAGAATTTCTGGTTCAGGCTCAAAATTGATATAAATGCTAAAGAAATTTAATCACCAGGGAGTTTTTCGAAATGGTTGAATAACAACAGAAGTTATTCTAGCTTTCATGATTGAATGAGGAGAGGGATGGTGCTGTGAAAGGATAAGAAACTAGCAGACATAAGTAAAGCTGAGAACTCTAACTTATGTGTCTTGGTCTTTATTTTATTACACACATATCCTTCTGGATTTTTGACATCCAAACTATGCTTGTTATCATTCACTCCTATTGATTTATTGATGAGCTAATTACAGCAGCACTTTCATTTTCTCCTTATATGGCCAGAGATGCATAACCTTCTTTGTCATGTACAAAGCCCATGTCTGATCCTCCATATTTTTTTCATTGAAACAGTAACAACAGTCTAGATACTTAGTGATGAGTTTGTTTTCATTATGGTTGTGAGGTAATTTGAGCCAAGTATGTGCAGGTTTGGGATCATGCATAATAGTAGGTTCACATCCAAGTTGATTTGAAGTAATCAGTGGCTGGATAAATAGATGTTGGATAAAGGAAGAACTATATAGACCTTACAGGACTGAACATTTCTAGAAATTGTGATCTGCCACATATATAGAGCATTTTAAACATGTTCATCTCTGCATTTCTAATTCCTATATTTTCCTAGTGCTAATATATGCTATGGCAGACTTGTATAATGCAAAGATCAAAAAAAATACAAATGCTGAAAAGTCTATAAGCTATTTAATCACAGCTCAGTTGTTCATCTGTAAGGCATGACTGTTGAGCAGGGTGTTGAAGGAAGGATTCATGTGTTAAGACATTATTGGGAATCTGAAGATCTGGCTTCTCTTCCTATTTCTTCAGAAGATTTCATACTCAATCTTCAGCACATCATTGTGGGATTGAATCAAAGCCAAAGATAATGACAATCTTTATTTCTTGGTGTTAGAAGCTTTGGTGTAATGGAGATGGGTAATGGTGATGAAATTGTACAAAGGAGCTGTTTTGCATTTTTTGTGATGTGCTTTCATAACTCCAGATGTCAGAAAGTATAGACATGCGATGTATTTATTACTTGTGTCTTGTTTCCCATTTTATCATCTGCTAAAGGACATAATACAGTTTAAGATAGGTTTGAAGGAATACAGTGAAAATACACGTAGAAAAAAATACTAATGCCAGTTCTCAGCATATTTCTGATAACTGAACCATTGTTTCGATTCACAAGAGTATTTATCATTCCAATATTTTCACTTTATGCAAGAAGTTTGACAAAGAAAAAATACTGATATTTTCTTTCATTTTCAGTTTTTGGTAGAAATACCATGGTGTGATATACTGTATAAATACTTAACATCAAATACATACTTGACACCTATTAACTCTATGTTTGCTTTCATCCTCTATCTTTCCACATGCATAGGAAATAATATGATGATCACCCATGGAGCAGAAGAAAGTGGATAATGTCCATAATCTTTCCAGTCTTCACATTTTGAAACTTTTTCAGCTTAAAAAATGAAGTGGCTTCAAGAGTCTCATATATGTTACTCTAAAACTATTTTCAATTCTCTAGAACAGGAAATGCAGAATCCTCTACTTCTATGTTGCTCCTAAAAGAATTGACGGATAAAAAAATTTACAAATAGAAACATTACCACTGACCCTCTCATAAAGTCTCATACACAGTTGCATTTGTAAAACAAAAGAAAGAAAACTGTATAAAAAGGATGAATTCATAACTTCTAAAATTTAAAAAAAAATTTCAAAACAAATAATGGAACATGTATTCAAATTATGATGAAATATATTGGTTTAGCATGTCATCAAAGCCAAATTCTCTCCTGAAAAATTACTTTAAAGCAAAAATGCATTCTGTGGTAAGAAAAATGGCTGAAGACACTGTTCATGTACATTTAAGGTATGGCATTTTCAAAACATCTTTTTTGCAGTTAGCAAAATATTTACTTTAGCGAGGACAATCAACAGTAGGCCAAGATTAAATGCTTCAAAAGTTCCATTCTTATTATCTGTCTCCATTTTACCTTTAAATATATTTTTGAGAATCTAGTTTTCCATCCAGATAAATTAGACTGAGGTAATTACATTTTTCCTATCTTTTCTGAAAAATCAACAACTGAAAAATACGCTTATAAATATATGAAATTAATATTGTGAAAGGTATGCATGGATACTTTTGCCTTGCTGCATAAAACTGTCTTGCACATGGGTTTTTCTCGCATATAACTGCAGTGTAAAAGATGACATTATGAGAAACCTTCTGACAAATTGATTAATAATCTTGAGCTGCTGAAGTTCAGCTGAGTGAGCAATTAAACATTCCAAACAGCAATGAACCTTCAGAGATAATTTATGATAATTTTATGCACAAGAGCTCAGTGGCTTTTTAATTTGATAGAATGTTAGTAGCATAGATTTCTAACAAGGGAGTTTCAGTGCTCCATACATCACTGAGATTACTTAAACATTTCAAATGTGGTTGATGAATGAAGTTTCCTGAGATGTGAGAAGATACAGAAAGTGTCAGAAGGTTGAGATTATTCATCATATCAATTATTGAAAGTGGATGCATTGACATCATACTCCCAGCTCATATTTTATGGCCATTATAAAGACAGAACAGAAATAACAGACTTGGTGAACTGCAGAACTGCCAGGATATCCAACTTCTTCCCTCTTTTATTTGAGCATTTTGCTGTCACCACACAATATTAGCATTTCCAGGTTTTTTTTCCAAAGTCATTCATAATATGTAGCAAGAAAACAAGATCCTTTGAATACAATCAGCTAAGACCTGGAACACAGCACATGGTGTGATTCTTGGGGTTTTTCTGTGCAAGACCAGGAACTGGCTTCCATGATCCTTGTGGATCCCTTCCCACATCCTTCCAACTCAGGACATTCTATGAAAAATATCCCACGCAGATCAAGAGAGAAAAAGGAGGTTAGATAACCTGAGTCTACAATTAGTTTGCCAGATATACAAATACTGTGTCATTTTCTGCTAAGGGAGAGCAGGCTGCCCTTCATTCTTCCACATATTTTTTTGTCTTTTTGTTGCTTTAAAAAAAGCTACATTCAAACAGTCAAATATTTTTAATTCCTAGAATATTTCCCATTCATGCTTTTATTTCTTGCTTTGGCAAGTAAAATATAATGTTTTAATCTTGTGTTTCTGACATACTTATGACAGTTGGAAACACAGTAATCTAAACTAAAGTAAATAATGTAAAGGGGCTCCTTTTATTGTATGAACAAAGATAAAGTCTCTGCTTTGAACAGAACACTGAAGCACTCAGATACCACATGTTTAAGAGAACAGACAGTTGGTGAGTTATTTGTTTTTAACACTACTATAATGATCCTGACAATAAATCATCATTGCACATATCCAAACAGTTATCCTTTCATTCATGCAAAGAAAAGAATGCTGGAAAATAAAAGCTAAAAGAGGCAGAAAAGCATTTCTAGAAGGACAGCAGCCTGTTACTTAAACCCCTTCACATGAAAGGTCATTTGTATAAAGCACTATTACTCAACATACCCCCAAAGCTCAGGAATTATGCAGACAGTTTGGAGAGTGATAGGTAGGAGAGTAGGAGTGTTTGGACAGACCTTGTAGCTTCAAATCCAACTTCAGACTAGAGCCATTAGTCTTAGGCTAATGAAAAGAGTTCTCTGACCCTTTGTATGCCTTCAACATTATTGTTTCAAGGGCTGAATCCACTACAGCTCAAAATGCAGTATTAAAACCTATCAACATAATTGAAAATCTCCCACCCTTGATGAAGTCAACATTAGCAGAAGAATCACAGAAATTGATAAAGAAATGAAGTTCCATAGAAGTGATGATAACTTTCTGAAACTCTCACTAGACATTACTGAACAAATGCAACAAAGCTGGCAAGTAGCTGCTATGTCCACCTAAAGACAAGTAGGACTGAATTTGTGGCATCGAGGTTAACTTCCTTGGAAAGTTTCTTTCAGCTGAGTCAAGAGTTAGTTCCACTCACATCTAAACAAAGAGAATCCTTTTCCCAAAAGGATATAAAAATAAGTCCAAACACTGATCATGAGGAAAATTCCCTTGAGAGGAAAGTAAAGAACTCCAAACTGTATGAGCAAAAATAAATTGTTATAAAAACACAAAACTTAGAAAATTTGACCCAATGAAAAGGTTAAAAAGTGGATTTTTCTCACCTACAGTATGGATTGAAACAGTTCTCAAAACCAAAAAGTTGGCATAAATAGAATGATATTGTAACCTCTCATACACTGCTACAAAAAAAATGAAATATTAAAAAGAAAACAAAAACATTCTATCATGTGAACTTACTCTTGCAACAAGGTTGGAAGCAAGCTGCTGATAAATTTCCATTATTAGAGTCTTATCAAAAAGTTGCTCACACAACTTTCATAAATTGCAAGAATATAGAATCACAGAATATTCTGAGTTGGAAGGCACGCACAAGGATCATCAAAGTCCAACTCCCAGCCTGAACAGGACAGTCCCAAGAATCACACCATGTACCAGAGAGCATTGTGCAAATGCTTCTTGAACTCTGTCAGGCTGGTGCTGTGACCACTTCCCTGGGGAGCCTGTTAATATCTTCGACCCTCGTTAAGAATTGTGTATTGATCTACGTAAATTTTTATGACCCGTGTCTCAATTTAATGGTATACGCTGTTAATCATTCTGGTGGCTTGCACAATCCTGTAACCTCAGCTCTTCTGGATTATTAAAATGGCAGTTGCCTGATTTTTTGGGAGCTTCCTCAGAAAGTGGACAGACTGGTAGGTAGGAAGAAAGCAAAAACTAACCTACATATCTTCTCTTCTAGGAATCTATAGTTCTTCTAACTTTATGCTGAAACAGTCTGTGATTATTATTTTTTCTTACTCAAAAGGGTCAAATTTGGTAAGAAGACTGGGCACTGATGTAAAATACCTCCACACGCTCACAAATCTCCATGACAACGCCTTCGGAAATGCAAAACAGCCAAAATTGCAGTAATTCCAGAATCTGTAGAGGACTTGGACATCTCATTTTAATGAACTCAAATAATAGTACCTGGAAAAGAGAAATGGTTCACTTGACAGCATTCTGACACAGGTACACTTCCTAAGACAAAATTTTCAGTCAAGTTCCACCAGTTGTTTAGCCTTGGTGAAATTTCTCTCAGTTACCCAGAAAAATCTTCACAATTTATATCTCTTCCAAATGTTACCAAACAATAGGTATCTCTACGACTTTCTGAATGTCAGGTTAAGGGAGGATATTGTTTCTTTGCCCCTCTTTTTTTATTTTATTTTTTTTTAGATAAAACAATGTGTATGGAGAAAAAAGACTTAAAATCCTTTATCTTCAAAATTAATTAAAACATAATTATTAAGAAAATGATAGGAAGAGTGCAATTCAGAATGCGCTGACATTAGGAGAATAAATAAAACTAGAAGAAATTAGGAGAATAAGTAAAATCTCTGGAGAAATGTTAGACCTGCTTTCCGTGTGTCGGTGCAGCCCTACTCATAGTGACTCTTTCCATGTTTGCATAATGTGCCAATCAATGCTCAAAAGTAGAACTATTTGTTTTTATTCTTGAAGAGAGATATGCAAAGCAATGCTGAAGTCCTATTTTACTAATATAAGGTAATGAAAATGAAATATTAATAATATGGTAAGCTCTACTATAATAATATAGTAAACTCTACTATAGATATGAAAAGCAGTGCATACCTAAAGCTTGTACCTATAATACTCTTTTAACAGTAATATTATTGCATGTAGCTTTTGGCAACTACATTTGTTATTTTTCAGGCAAAGCTGGCAACAACTCAAAGGCATGGAAACATTGGGCAAACTCCAGCAGCCCTTACTTCGGTGAAATGTCTATTCAAATGAAAGATTTAACCTACCTTTTAATAGGATAAAATTTAATTATGAATAGAGTATCTTAAACTTACTGTAAAATAGGATGGTCCTCTTGCTTGCACTATTTAATGTTTTGATTTCCCATTCATTGTTGAGGCTGTAACAAGCATCAGTTATTACATGGTGGCTCAATTCCAACATAAATCATTTAACCTCCTCCTCTTTATTGATTTATATTAGCATTTATAGATGGCACTCATTGTCTTTATAGCGCCTGAGATCTCACACTAATTAAGTTCAAATTAAAATAAACAATGAAATGTTGAAGTATCCTGCAAGGTTTCTTGCCTAATGTCTACATTCAGTTTAGACCTCATATCATTGTCATTCTAGAAATTCTAACTAGACAAACCAAATTAAACCAAACAAATAAACACAGCAAAAAAAGAAGAGCAGCGAAGGCATGTATTCAGTCTTGAAATTACTATTGAATGGGTTTATCAAATAATGTCAATATTGTATCAGATGCCAGTCTATTTCTTGCAGTAGCATTATATGTCACCCTATATATCTCAGTGCTGTCTTTCTTATGAAAATATTTTAATCATAACTGGAGAACATTACATGGTATTTTCCCATCTCCAAGAACTCCAATGTTCTTGGATGCACAGTAAGTTGCTCTTTTTTTTCCCCTCTTAGAAGACAAATTTATTCCTTACTTGTAGTGTAGTCATGTATAGTCACGTAATTCTCAATCAATTCTGTTGATTTAATCCCATAATGATATCTTTAAGGGTAAACGGTAAGCATTCTGAACAGTAGCACAGGACTGCTACGAGAACTTTTTTTCCAAGCCAAGAATGGCAATCTTCAATCTTTCATAACAACTATCAATAAATAAATGTCATAAATATTATAAAAAGACTAGAATATTACAAAAGCATTATAAATATTATTATAAAAATGGTCCACAAGAGCATTTTTCTAACTCACATAGAACATTCAAAATTTAATTCAAATTGGAAGCTCTCACATCACTGAAGCCTTTCAATGAACAATTTCTATTAATTTAAACTGAAAACCTCACCTGGATATATTCTGACAATTTTAAGAAATGTGGGAAGCAGCCACTAACTGTGTAGCTAAGCCTTAGAACACTTGTTCAAAAAATATATATCTGACTTTCTGCCCATAAATCTAGCCCTTGTGCTAAATCTGGGCAGAGATTTCTGCCAAGAGATGTGCTGAAGCCATCATTGGAAATAGTAGGTGGGAGAGAGTTCCCACACAAGCCACAGTGCTGCTGTGGCTTGGCCAGCTCTTTGCAATGCCACTCTTTTCATGGATCTCATACCTTTTGCTCTTCCTAAAGCCTGACCCTAAGCGTGGGTGGACACTTCTGTAGTGAGACATGCAGAAGCCCCTTGTGAAAAAGAGGCAACTGGAAGAACTCTCACAGAAGCCCCCACTTTACTTCCTCGATCTTTTCACCCTTCCTATGGGTCTCATATGTCTCTCAGGGAACAATAATGGCAGTTGCTCCGTAGCAGAGAAAAGAGAATTTGGAGGCCAAGTATGACAGTATGGCAGGCAGAAGCCATGGCCTCACCAACAAAAGAACTTTAGTCCTGTCAGGAAGTCAGGAAGTCATCCCATGTGTCAGGGTCACAGTCCAGATCAACAAGGCACAATCACAGGCACTGGCATGGCTGCAGAGTAGCTCAGTGCAGTCCTGGATTGAGCCAAATGTGAGAGATTGAGCCAAGTGTGAGAGCCTCTACTTAATGTAGCTGCCAGTGAGGGAGGTGGAAACCCCTCCTGCAGCTTCTTCCAGCTCTTCCTCGAATAACTGCAAGGTCAGTGGAGGCTTCTCGAACAGGTCTCCCCTGTCAGAGATATCCTCCCAAGAGGAAGGAGGATAGTTCTCCTAACTGATCCTAAGCGTTGAAGGAAAATTCTTCCACAGGATACACTGAAGCCGCAGGGGAAAGTCTGAGTTGGAAAGATATCTCATAGCAACCCTTTCTAAGGTCACCAGGTTTCTCCCTCTCCCTAACCTAAACCTAGTCTTAACTAATCGGCTCTCAGAGGTTTTAGTAAACTTTTCATTAAGTATTCCTGCTAGTCCTTGAAAAGTAACTGTTCTTTTAAAAAACCCAACTAAATAGAAGACTACAGATTTCCTTACCTACATTATCTTTTATTATTGTTTTAAATGAAACATAATCTATGTATATGGTTTCTGTGTGTCATGTGTGATCTTTATTTTCTTCTAGGTTATGGTGTACTTCTATCATTGTTTTTCCATCAAAGTGATCTGTACAGTGTTATTTACGAGATCTCAGTTTTCAGAATAACCCTAATTTCCTGCTATGATTCACCAGTTTCTTGTAAAGACCATAATATTGATCTTTCTGCACAATTATGAGGTAGTTAAGGTAAAATAGTTGTATAATTCATTTCTAATTTGGATTTTGAAACCTCTGTTTAAATTTCTTTTATGTTTACATGCTTGTCTTTATCATGATGCTTCTTTAATCAGTTATTCTAATTATCTTACTTATCATTGTAAATAATTTCCGACCAGTAAGTTATTCTGACTTTACTCCAGGAAGAAAGGACATATTAAATCTCATTGAAAGGAATGGAGGTTAAACCAAAAATAGGACCAATTAGAAATTCTCATTTTACTTTTTACTGCCACCTTTTTTGCAATGCTGCAAAATCATTCTCTTGGACATTTTGTTACTCCAAGTGAATGAATTGAATTGTGGTGTCTAATTGCTGTTGGTTTACTAAGTGACAAGGCATTGTGTCAGTGACAAATATTCTGATAGAATAAAACTGTTAACACATTATACAAATACTTCTCTGAATTTAATATTTACTTTCAGCAAACATTAATGCCAGTGAAGCTTGATTGCCTCACTATCTGCAGAAATGAAAACAAAGGAACTGTGAAGATTTCTGAATCCAGCTCATTTTAAATCTAGCATGATGAAAGTAGAGACAGCTTTTTGTACTACTGATCAACTCTAAATATTATGATTTTTTTTCTCAATGAGAACTGACACACGGTTACAGATTTACAGCCTCAAGAAATATAGCTTCTATTTTGAAATCCTGGTTAAACACTTTAAACACCTGAATACTCTTACTCAGACTGATAATTGAACCGACTTCACTTCGAACTCAGGACTACCCTTCTGAGTAATGTTGCGCACACACAAGCGCTTGCAAGACTGAACCTTGTATTTGTGGTTCTGAAACAGTTCAATACCAAGTTTTACATTTTCCTAAAGGAAAGTTTAGTGAAGATTATTATTTTTCAATCAAAAGATTAAGAAGATTGTTTTGTTTTCTGTTTGAACAAATTCATGTATTTTATAATACATCTATTCTGGACTTCTGTAAAGCTTTTGACACAGTCCCCCACAACATCCTTCTCACTAAATTGGAGAGACACAGATTCATTAGATGGATAAGGAATTGGTTGGATGGTCACGTCCGGAGGGTAATGGTTAATGGCTCAGAGTCCTGATGGACATCAGTGACAAGTGGCATCCCTCAGAGTTCTGTTATGGACCACTGTTATTTAATTTCTCCATTAATGAGATAGAAAAAACAATCAAGTGCAACCTCAGGAGGTTTGCAGATGAAACTAAGTTGAGTGGTGTGGTTGACACACCTGAAAGATGGGATCCATGCAGAGGGACCTGGACAAGCTCAAGGAGTGGGCTCACATCAATTTCATGAGGTTTAACGAGTCCATGTGCTGGTGCTGCATCTGGGTTGGAACAACCCCTGATACCAACACAGGATGGGGTTAAACAGATGGAGAGCAGCCCTGCCCAGAAGGACTTGTGGGTGCTGCTGGGTGAGAGGCTGGACATGACCCAGCCATGGGCACTGGCAGCCCAGAGAGCCAAGTGTGTCCTGGGCTGCATCCAAAGCAGCGTGGGCAGCAGGGAGAGGGAGGGGATTCTGCCCCTCTGCTCTGCTCTGCTCTGGTGAGACCCCACCTGCAGTGCTGCATCCAGCTCTGGGCTCCCAGCACAGGAAGGACATGGACCTGCTGGAGCGAGTCCAGAGGAGGGACACAGAGATGATCAGAGGGATGGAGAACCTCTGCTACAAGGAAAGGCTGAGACAATCAAGTTTGTTCAGCCTGAAAAAGAGAAGGCTTTGGGGTGGCCTAATTGCAGCCTTCCAGCGCTTGAAGGGACCTTGCGAGAAAGATGGAGAGGGACTTTTTAGAAGGGCATGTAGTGATAGGACAAGTGGGAATGGCTTCAAACTGAAAGAGAGTAGTTTATGTTAGATCTTAGGAAGAAATTCTATACTGTGAGTGTGGTGAGGCACTGGAACTGGTTGCCCAGAGAAGTGGTGGATGTCCTATCCCTGGAAGTGTTCCTGGTAGGCTGGAAGGAGTTCTGAGAAACCTGGTTTAGTGAAGGGTATCCCTGTCCACAGCAGGAGAGTTGGTATTAAGGTCCCTTTAAACCCAGGCCGTTCTATGCTTCTATGATAACATACATATAATTAATTTTATTTTTTTAATATAGAATTCAAACAGAAATACAGAAAAATATAGACTATACAGACTGTAAAAGTTCTGTAATCACTAAGATTATGGAGCAGACTATGACAAAAATCCTCAAAGCGCTCTTTTGAAAGTTCAGGTGAATACATGAAAAGCAAGCATATTATTTTGCATGACATACTCCTGATGTGAAGGAGAAGAAAAAATCATGGATATCAGTGACAAAACTTCTCTTAAGCTCACTTGTTTCAAGATCATGTCCTAAACAGCAAAATTTTAATTAAAAAGGTGAGAGTTCTTTGCTTCATTTGGATGCCTGACAGAGCAGTCAAGAAGAAAAAAAAGGCAGCCAGAAAAAAAACAATCCTGAGGTATTTCTTTGTAAGTGAACAGGAGAGATTTCACAATGGATCTTATATAGGATGAAGTGAGAAATTGTACAATGGACTTACTGAAAGGAAAAAGAAAAATTTAAAGAGACATTAAGGACATTTTCCTTCAGGCCCTGCTCTAAGAATCTGAGATATGGACTGACGTTCACAGTTCACAAAGTTCAAAAGTATTTAATTACCACATGCATATCCAGACCTCACTTGCAGAGAAGACAGTGATACCAGTAGTATGCACACAGAGAAAACTGTATCTGTTCATAATACACTATTATTTTTCATAGTGTGCTTCAACTGCTTGTGTTCAGTTGACATCTTGGTGTGAGGTGCACAAGCTGGGAGTCAGACCCCCAAAAGGTACCTGTTTGAAGACATAGAGTGATCACGTTGGCAACAGATGCACATGAAAGTTCTCAGAAGAGATTTCTTCTCACATATTCATTTTTTTTTTTGCTCAGTGTTCATATCGATATGTATGTTCAGGCTACAAACTTCATCTATCAAACTACAGCTGCAAAGTTTCAACTGTGACTTTTTTTATTCTTTTCTGCTTTCCAGCAGCTTATGATTCATTATTTGCTGATGAATGGAGAGACTGCTAACTATTTGGCAGAGCATGCTCCTCCACCAGAAATACACAAACCTCTGCTGAAACTTTACACATCTTTGAAGAAAGAAAAAGATTTGTTAGCAGTGAAGACATGCCTATACACAACAGCACATGGACAACTGCTTAAAGCAGAAGCCCCAGACTGAATTTTCCCAAATAGTTTGACTTAACGTGTATGTACACACATGCTTAATATACATAGCCATACTAAAAATTAATTATTAATTAGAATCAAAGTACTTTATAATCATTAAGTATTAGCAACCCTGTTTCACAGGCACAGAGGATGACCCCAAAAATATAATATAAATCATGCTACTTACAATCTCCTCATTTTGGAATCAGTCTCATTTGGAATAAATTTTGCATCTTATAAATTGCTGTCTTATTACAACAAAAATTTATTATTCATCTGCAAATATCGTATAAGCAGTCTGTTTAAGTAGTGGATTGTGTACCTTATAATGTATAAATATTAATATAATCAGAAATTATTTGATAGAAGAAATTAAGCTTCACGAAAAGTCCAATAAAGTACAAGTTTGGAAGGTCACTTTTTTCATTTAACCTCTTTATAGTCATCTTCCAAATTAGTTCATGTTAGATTGGTTGGACATGATTATGCTGTTTATCCCATCTTACAAAAATCTAGATATCTCCTTTTCACAGGTATAGTAATTGGTCTAGGAGCAAATCAAAAGGCCATCGCATTTTTTTGGTGATCTTACCATTGCCCTCAGTGAATGAAGAATCACTTTACACAATACCTATTTCTTCAGTTTCCTCCCCCTAGCAGAAATAATCCCTTGAGACATTACTGGACTTTTCAGTTTTTGAAGAGTCTTGCATTCATATTTCAGAACCACAATCAGCAGCCTTTTTGTGTGCCTCCACCTCTTGGTTGCTGATTCTGGTAGCTGATGGTGCTAGTAGACCTCATCCTGTGTGGGACATTAAAATATATCTCCCACCAACTCTTATATAAGACCACTGAGGGTGTAAAGCAGGACCTGTTGTATTAGTGGGAAGGTTCCTTCATTTTGGTTAGCTTTCATATCGGTTTTCTCCTTCTGCAGTTCCTACTGATTCATTCCACTAACCAGGACAAAATTTTCTTCTGCCAGTGCAAGTGAAAATATAGAAAAAGGAATACTGTCTTCCTTATGAGTGAGCATTATTTGTAATGAAAAATACCAGAAATGCAAAACTGTTTTCAAAGTACTTGAGCTTCAAATAACAAGTATTTGATAAGGCTGTTCTGCAACTATTCCATTTGTTTTGAATTCTTAGTTCTCTCCCTGTCTCCTTCTGTATCAATTATTTTTTAAGCATTCATCACTAAATTGTAAACCTGGCCTTGATAGTGTTTCTGCTCTGTTTTATTTTCCAGCACAATAACTATGCTACTGTACAGTAAGGCTAAATGTGACGGATAGGTAATAATTTGTCAGTGTTTCAAGCAGAATTCAGGGACAATTGTGATTTGGGCTTCCAACTTTAAAATGTGATGTATAATTGACATTTTGATACTTCGAGGCCATGGTGTATTCTCACACTTCCATGAAAAAAAACCCAACTTGCTGACACAATCAGGAAACAGATGGTGACAAAGATCTTGCATTTAATATGCCAATCATTATGCTTTACTTGCATATTATCATCTCATTCATGAGGCCAGTATATGAAGGAATTTTGCTATGCCTCTGCAAATCAATCAAGAAGTCTTTTAGTATTTTTTTTAAAATATAATTTAGGTCTTTCTTATCCTATGTTTCATTATATTTGGGGTGAAGTGTTTATGCAAATTTATTACACATGAAAAAATGCTTTGACAATACTGAGGCTAGAATAGATGTCAGCAATGAAACATTCACTATACATAGCTTCAACAGAGAGACCAAGAAATGACTTGGCAACTGAAGTATCTGCGTTTTCCATACTTTGCTGTGGTCCTTAATCCAAAGGCAGTGACACAGTAAGACAGTATGAAGGATGATGTCGAGTAGGAGGATGGATTTGGTAACGTGGCCTCATATCTACTAAGACCTGGACTTCAGTCAAAATTTCTTCTCAAGAAAACCACAGATGGCAGATTACCAATATATTTCAGTTAGAGTTAGCACTGGATTTGAAATCGCTGAGTATTTGAGCCAAGCAAACCTCTTCCTCAGCTCTGAAAATAGGGACTTGTGAGAGTCTGACACAGAATCCCATCACATAGGAGTGAGTTCATCCACTCGCAAACTGAGCAAGGACCCTCCTTGGACAGCCTGAGGTCATCTGAAGATGTTTAAGCCCATTATTGCAAATGGTGAGCAAAGGCTGGTTCTTTCATCTGGTTTCTAGTTTGCAATGTCCAGAGAAAGCTTCTTCCTTCATAAGAGCCAAACGTTCATGTTTAGATGGAGTGGGGATAAAGTTGTCACCATTTTTTTTCTGTCTCACTCCTACTGTCTATCTGTAGGTTCCCCAGCTTCTAAAATGTATCTCTTTCCATTTAAAGAAGTAAAATATGTTTCTGGTTCTTTGCGAAAGGATCAACACTGGCAAGAGGACACAGCATGTAGCCTGACTACTTAAAAGTATCTTGTTACTTGGGATAGAACATGCATCTGACCTGGTTATAGATAGGTAGTTATTTCAAAACATATATTTCTCCTGAAAGAGTTCGACCCCTGGAAGTGTTCAGAAAAACTTGTGGATTTGGCACTTGGGGATACAGCTGAGTGGTGAACATGGGGGTGCTGGGTTAATGATTGGACTCCATGATCTTATAGGTCTTTTCCAATCTTAGTAATTCCATGAATCTCTGAAGTGAACGGAAATATACCCTGACTTTCAGCTTCTATAAGATGTAGGAAGAAGAGGGAGAATGGTTTTGTGATGAAAATTAGAAAACAAGATATTTCTGAAGGAGGAAAAGGAATGTTATGCTCTATTTCACCACAACCCTAAGCCATTCCAGGCACAGTACACTTCAATAGCTATTTCCATGAAAGAAGTCTCATACAGGCAAGGGGAACAAAAGTGGGCCTTGCCATTCTTTCAACTGTGTCACAACACACAGTTTATGGTAGCCTTATGATCTCATATGACTTTCTTTCCCCTCTAATTTCCCTTTCCTAAACTTCAGCCATTTCAGACTACTTGTAATGTCCTCCATTGGAGCAGATCTTCACTGGCTCATAACTGGGAGTTCTGTCATCCCTATTTTGTTCTGTCCCTCTCATTGTATGGCATTCTTCATTTAGCTTGTCTCAGCAGGCTTGTGGTTTACAAAATCAGAAATCCTTAAAGTTGTAATTCTGTGTTTCTTTTAAATTGGTAAAGAAAAAGCAACAAATCCATTACCCCATCAAGCCCAATACAGCACTGTGTAACAGTTGAGCTGCTCTTAAACAAAGTGTCAGATTTATTATTTTTTTTATTACTTATCAAAGACAGTGGCTTACACACCTTGCGTTATCTAGACAGCAGTCTCTTGACATGTCAAAAGTCAAGGTTACATCAGCTCTTGACTTTATCCAGGCTCTATGATGCACAATGTCACTGTAGCAGAGCACTTCCTCTTTGTTCCGAGGGAACTTTATTCATAATGAGCCCATCTAGAATGTACTCAGATTGTGATAAAGAGCTTTACACAGAGGCTCCTATTTTAGAGAAACAGGTGTTGGCTTTGATTAGAGAAAAATTACATCATTCAAAGGAAAGGAGGAAAAAAAAGCAAAAGGAAAGGAAAGCAAAAATAGAAAAAAGTAGCAACCAGACACAAATACATTTGCACATATAAAGCCGTTCTAATGAAAGCCAAATTGATTTGACATTCAGTGGCAGTTTGAAGCCAAAAAAAGCAAAGCAGCCTACAAAAGGCCCAGCTCATTGTTTATGGAGTGTCATACTTCATCATCTGTGAGACCAATAACAGTGATGGGAAGACCTTTAAAGCAGGGAGTTTGCACAGAATGGCTGTGTGGATACCACTGATGTCAGATGCAGTAGAATGCTTGTGAACAATTTCCTGAATTGAAATCATGTTTGTCAGATGAAGTAGATGCTCTCTACAGATCATATCTTTGAGAACAGTATTTAGTATATTGTTAGAATTCTTGGTTGATTTCTCCTAGACAGACACAGCCACAATATTTATCCTATGATGTGCACTGATCATCAAACTGCCCTCAAGAAAAAAACACAGAAGAGAAAAAAATTACCTAACATGCAAATGCAGCTTCCAGTACATGAAAATTAATCTCTTTATGAAAAAGAACTTTGCACAAAATCATATCAGTTAATGTAGCCACCCTTTCATCATATTTATTTTCATAGATTACTTTGCAAATATTTCTACAAAATATTTAAAAAATTTTTTACATTTTCATTAAAATAGTGGACCCCAATTACTAGCAGACTGTAGAATATATTTCGTCCATCTCTGTTTTCAGTTAGAACACCTGGTGAGGAGTGACATGTTTATCAAATGTTGGTGAATGCCAACATGAATTAAATAAGCCTTCAAAAAAATGTGAGATAGTATAGACTTGTACAGGAAAGGATATGTGTGGAAAGCAGTCTCTCTCTTTCTGCCTTCTAGCTATGATCTCAATCTAGATATCACAATATTGATATTAAATTCTGATACTAATGTTTCTGTTTAGATTTCACTAGAAAATCTGTTTCTTTTGGGCAAAAAATTCAGAAATTTCAGCCTCCTGAATCACAATTCTCTAATGACTCACTGAAGTACACATAGACAGTGATCTCAAATTAGCAAGTCATTAATCACATTTCACATATAGTATCTAGTGTGGTTTCATAACTTAGAAAGCACTATCAGGGTGACCAAATTTATAATGGATGACACAAGTGTAGACAAAAAAAATTAAGAGAGACAAGATACATGTGGGCAGATCTAAGTAAATAAATGAAACATTTTCTTTCATTCACATTGAAAACAACAATCAGTTTAATCTTTTGGGGGGGGGGGTGTGTGTGTGAACCTTCCATTCTGTTTTCTGTAAATGATTGAGTCTGTGAGTTTATTAGCATGACCACCTACCACAATAAATAGATCAGTCAGTTAAAATGCTTAAATATTCGCCAAAAACCAACATTACGTCTATATTAACTATTGTACTCTGTGACATATGAAGACAGTGTACATTGGTTATTAAATATGTATGGAAATATAATTCCTGCTGTGTTAGCTTTGCATTGTAAATCATATGATTTAGTTTCTTTTGTCATACTTAGGAGAATTATAAGCTAAACTGGAATAAATTACAAATTTCAAAATTCACTCTGTGGTAGCACCTAGAGATTCAAGGCCGTATCTATACTACCACAGTAGACTTCAGTTTGCAGGAGAAGTGGGGTTGCTCTGTGTCAAACACCCACAGGTTTAGCAGTCACTCTAAAGTCCTCCACTGATGGCAATTAACTCTAATAAATTGCACACTATAATGTAGACAGCATAAAAAGCCCTTCGACAAGTGGATTTCACTTTTTTTCAGGCTGTAAGTGTTCTCATGGATAATTGTGTTGTGGAAAAAGTAAACAGGAAATCAGTTAGAGAAAACTGAAGAAATTCATTGCTACCAAATTTTGTTAAAACATTTAAAATGTTACCTTTCAGGCTTCAGTGTCAGAATTATAACACCACAGAAGTGAATTTACATTTTCCTTAGAGCTATTGTTTCACACTGTCTGAAGATTCAGGCTATGTCTTTCAGTGCTGAGAAATGATGTATTTTATATCAAGCAATGTAAACTTTTATAAATTAGTGAAAACAAGGAGAAGACAAATTTCACTTTAATGTAGCTAGTCAAGGTAAACCTCAGGCCCACATGTGCCATTATTTTGACAAAATGTAAGGAGAAATCAGATGATATTAACATGAAAATAAAGTATTTCCAAGAGATCATTGTACTAATTACCTGCTGTTCAGATTGGAATGTTCTCTCCACAGTTCTATACTCACAAAATCTGAAAGTACCTTGCATTTTAGTTTTGTATTTCCTTCAATGTCTGTGAAAAGTAATAGTTTTTATTTGAAATCTTTCTGAAAAAGAGAGAACCAAATTAAATAGGCTCAATGTATAAACTTATGCATGATATTAAAAAGAAATATATTAAGAAATAGATTTTCTTGGTACAAATTACAATGAATTGTTTATATTAGTTACAGACAAGATTTTTTTTTTCACTTAATCACTCTCTTCTTTCTGTGCTATATCAAGACCACATAATGTTTGTGAAAAAAACATTCATAAGTTATCTTAGGGTGAAGAAGAGTGAATATCTTATGTTTCTAGTCTGGTTATGTAAAATTTACAAGACAAAAAAGTAACATTGACAAAATAGTTTTTCATGTTGATTTTTTCTACCAGACAATTGGTGTCATTAAGCTGGGAAGCTGTTCTCAAGTACTAGACATAGGAACTGCTCAGTTCATAAAGGACAACTGATTTGGATAGGTAATTACCAGGTATGAAACAGCTGTTTCACCTAGCAAAAAAGCTGAGCAAGTCATTAAAAGCTAAAGATGGACTAAGAAATAAAGATTTTAGTTTTAT
Source organism: Lycocorax pyrrhopterus obiensis (assembly GCA_014706295.1). Taxonomy (NCBI): domain Eukaryota; kingdom Metazoa; phylum Chordata; class Aves; order Passeriformes; family Paradisaeidae; genus Lycocorax; species Lycocorax pyrrhopterus. The sequence goes on from JACSVZ010000007.1 coordinate 34,371,061, forward strand.
ATTGTTTTTCTGACACTGAGGGTGATTAACTCCTGGAACAAATTAACTCAGCAATGTACACTGTACACTGCCTGTATTATCTGCAACAGAAATGGATTTTTTTCCCTGAAAGACCTTCTTGACTAATCCAAAGCCGATACAAAATTTGTTGCCTGAGATAAAATGTGGGAACTTCCCTTCTCTGATAACTTATATTAAGTGTGTAACTTTGCATAGCACTTCCTTGCCAGTAGGGTTTGGGTGGTTTAGATAGATGATTCTTGAGTGGTGCCTGACACAAGTTACTTGGCTTAGGGAAAAAGATATTAGACAAAAATTTGTGTTTTATGTAGTTCTAATAGTCAGGATAACCTAGGAATTTCTTTAAAGGTTTTATTAGAACCTGTAGAACATACAAGTACACACAAGGAACAGAATGAAATCCTACAAGAGTGAAAATATTCCCCAAGTGGGAATTCCAAAAGTGGTTATTTAGATTTTTAGCCCCTTGACATAGTCATTCTTATCTACAGTATTGTAGCAAAAATAATGTTAACTGCATTCTTTTAACTTCCAGTGACCACAATCTGTTTACTTATATTCTACACAGCCAAGTCTGTCCGTACCACATTTTATTCCATTTATCTTGCTTAAGCTTAGTAAATTCCACCCTGCTACTCCTTCCACAGCTCAGTAGAGTCACTGGGCCTGCTCTGGTGCTGCTAAACACATTCTGAAGACTGGGATAAGCAGGTATACTGAAAGCCTTGTTGATGCAGGTAATCTTTATGGCTGATGGAATAAAAGACTATACAATGGCATTAAAAAATCAAGGCAAGATTTATTCTCTGGTAACTAAGAGGATTGAAGCTGGGTCTGTAAACAAGACAGGTTAAATACATACACTAAGATAAGAGACTGCAGTTTTATACATTTTCAGTAGAAACCTTCAGTGTAAAAAAATTTCTTCTAAAGCAAGTGTGACTACTGACTACAAGCTCTGTTCCTGAGAGACTGGTTATTTTTTAAAGAGAAAATTTTCTTTTGCTTGGGAATCTAGTAAGAAATTATTTGAAGAGGAAGGAAAGAAAGACAAGGGGAGTTATCCTGGAACAAAAAAACCAAAATGCAAGGCCCTCTTCTTTTTCTTTCTTACCACTTCGTATTCCACTCTCTTGTTGCAGTGAGCTGTTTGGAGGCTAAAACAGCTCCCCAGACAGAAAACTTTCACTCATGCTAAACTGTTCATTTTAAAGCTGTGAGTTCCTTAGCTAAGCCTACGCTTAGCCCTCCTTGAACAAAACTATGGGAAGCTTCAAGGTGTCTTCTATATGTCTTTAAACCCACCTGTTCACTCAAAAGGCTCTAAGTAGTGATACCAGGTCTAACTGTGCAGCTGGAAATGACTGGAGATCAAACTGTGCTGCAGCAATTTGCAAAAGTTGAAAATGAGTTGAAAATTACTTCCTGGGAAGTCATTTTGCACGAAGTTCACATGACACCTGTTTCCAAGAGATCCACAGACACAGCTCATGCATCATTACAAGCCTATCAGTCTCTTGAAGGGAAATGCATGTGCCTATACAGTAGCACATAGATCTTCTATGCAGACTTTCACTAACAGAAAGTGGTTTGTGTAAGGATCTCCAAAACTGTGGTTTTAACATGATACCTTAGGGTTTTTGACTACAATGTAAGAACTGAATGCAGTTCAGTGGCTATTCTTGTGGTTCAGAGTGGAAACCTAACTTATATGCTCTGAAAGATTTCATATTTCTGGACATATCAGAAGTTGGATGAATGTGGCTCTCTGAATAAAAAAAATGGGGAAAATCAATTAAGACAATGGGAGAAAAATAATTTCATTTCAAAATTATTAATTACATGCCATCCTTTGAGCATTGCATAATTTTTCTTGCTCTGAAAGCAAAGTGATTTTTATTTGGTTATCATCATAAGCGTGACTTTTAGACGAAAAAAAACCTTAAAACCAGACACGTCAAATCCCTTTCCATAAGGAACCTGCAGCATGGAAAACTTTGCATTATATGGATTAAAGAATGACTATGCAAAGTGTTAAAATGTCTTCTGGTGAGATGCCCAAACTATAATAAAACTGATATCTACATGAAAATATTCTTCTAACAGTAGAGATCAGTGAGAACAGGTATTTTATTCCTGGGCCTGCCTGTGCAAAGATAAGTAGTACTCTCAGAACTATGAAACCCCAAAACATAAAACAAAGAGAAAACAAGTCTGCACTTTTACCCAAATCTACTTCTTGTATTTTATCAGCAGCAGTTACTCGTCAACAACTGGGTTTTGATTAGTTATCTTGTTGCTTAACAAAAGAAAACAAAAAAAATCCCCAAACACAAAAACCACAAAATAAATGAAGCAGTTTCTGGTGCTAAAAAAGTAAATCAGTGTGATTTTACTTGACAACACTCTTCCCCAGCTTCTTTGCTCCATTGCTTTATACCAGCCCCTGAAGTAAGAGGATATATATGTGGAAAGACGTTCAGTAAAAAGCTGTTTTCTTATGCAATTATTATTTTATTGTAGAACTACACTAAACAACTAAAATATTAAATAAAGCAGTTTTTGCAGAGGGTATTGTATAAGCAAGCATATCTTTATTTTCCACATACTATGCAAAGGAAAATTGAGTGGTTTTTGGTCAACTGTGAAATGCCATTTGTAAATGGTTCATTGGGATTTCTTTCTCCTCTAACTTAGTGCAAGTTTGATTTTGTTTATGAAAATAGATTTGATCAGCTAATCAGAGTGTAGAGGTAGTGTTCACTCATTCGGCGATATTCGGCAGGTTTTATTCACTTTTATACTTCATTGCATTTTCACTCTTGGAAACTCATTTACATAATCTCCGTATGGTCATTCCACAGTAACTGTTTCTGACTCTGGGTGTGCTGGCTAATAATTACCCTAAGCTATCTGAGAATACCCAAGTACGTAGTGAATATACAGTTATTTCTTAGTACTCAAACTCTAGATTGAAAGCCCTTTGACTAGTCCAATACTACAAAATGTCAAGCTGTTTACCAACAACAGAGACTGTGCCTCTGCTTCTCAGGCCCTGCAGTGAAGCTGAAAATGCCAGTGTTTACTTAAAGAAAGGTGGAAAAGAACTCTCCTTCCTCTGTGCTTGATCCTGTGGCTGTTGGAGTGACTATTACCTTTTGTCGTTGATTTCACTGAGGATTGGATTTGACTCTCTCATCTTTTTTATGTCCTGTTCTCTGCATTTCTGGAAAATATTACACAATAATTGCCATAAAACTATACTTTCTGCAGATGAGATTCTGCTTTATTTCCTCATCAACTGATTTAGTTTAGGTTTCCTATCATCTTTTCTACAGAGCCATGACGTCTGTGTATCTGAACACATAATTTCACTAGAAAAATAGGAGAGGAAACACTTTCCTTTGGAAGTTCTGTAGGCCAAAACCTGCATGTATTTTAACCATAGCATCCCAGCTTCCCTGAGCTTTGTGACTACTTTCCAGCATTACTGTGGCTCAAAGTGGCTTATACCAAGACTGCTTCTTTTAGTCAGAATAGAGTTTGAATTAAATGACTATGGAAAGGGTCAAAGGCAAATTATGAAAGGCAGGACTTTCCTCCTGTTTCTCCTTAGCAATTGAATTTTAAAATGCCAATGACTTTAATCACCAGTTACAGGGTATTAAATCATACAGGGTTTTAGAATTTGGCAGAAGAGATAAAAAATTTCTGAATGGGGATGAAAAAACACAGAAAAGCCTATATAAACTGCAGGAAAAAAATCCTAGTTTGATGTTTTACGGAATACACAGAAATAACATTTGGATAATCATTAAATAATACTGAGAAAGTCTACTGTGCAAACAAGGAGTTTCTCAGGGTTGTGTATGTGTGTGCTATTTAATTGTTTTGGATTTTTGGTTGAGATTTCTTTTCAAAAAGAATGATGCGCTCTAAAAAGAGAGGACAAGCTTAGTTCAGTTATAGCTTTCATATAATTACTACAAACTAATGCAAATTAGACTGTAGGTCTGCTCAATGTACATTTCTGTGCTTGCCAAATTATGTTTGGCAGTGTGGTCAAGCAATAACAGATGCACACTGTGCCTAGTTTTCTCGGGCTGTTCAATAATTAGGAGGGCCATGTATTATAATAAACCACATCCCCTTGGCTGAGATTTGGATGCAAATTGCACACTAATTCACTTCCAAGTTTTTGGAAGCATACCAAAAGACATGAAAATTAGGGAAATATACTATTTACTTCATGAAATGTGTTTAAAACTAAATAAAGCTCATTTGTAAGCAATGTTCATCTATTCCATCCTTGTAAAAAAATTAACAATGAGTTCCCTTTCCTTTACACTATTTAGTTCAGCAGCTAATGTGACACCTCTGCAATGTTCATGGCATCTCTATTATTCTTGCACTGAGAGAGTACAATATAAAAGACAGTTACTCTGCTTTGTATTTCTCTAAGGTATTGCTGAGGTTGAGTGGATAATATCAGTTCAATGAAAGACTTGAATCACACTGCAATCCAAATTCTTTGCAATCAGTTGAGTTGTAATGGCATGCTGTTTATAGCAGAAAATTCGTCTTTTGAAAAGGCTGAAGATTCTTTACCCTTAGCTATTATACAAAGGTTGAATGGAGAGATTTAATTAAAAAAAATAATACTTAATGAGGGAAATTCTAGGAAATCCAGCAATGTAATGTAATTACATGTGTAGATGTAACTACATCAGTCTCTAAATTATGAAGAAACAGAAAATTAAAACAATTGAACTTATCGCTACACATATTAGCAGGTAGTTATGTTTTCCTGGAAATCATTTAACAGTGAGCTGTCTTGCAGTAACAGTTAACACACTTAAACAGAGAAATATAATGCAACCTAAAAGTGGTGTAATAGGAGGTATATCTCCTGTGTTTATCGTCTACTAATTGTAATGTGATTGCACCAAAGAGGGATAAGACTCCTCTAGACAAATACAGACAAATACAGAAAAAAAGGCAGTGAAAATGGCAGATATCAGAACCCTCTCCTGCAGTATTATTTTATTTTTTTTTGTTTTAAGAAGAGATATCATGGAACATAATCTTGTAAATATTACAAGTATTTTAAATTTTCCAGTGATGTTAAAACAGTTCTTTGCAAGAAAACAATGAGGCAAAACACTGCTTGCCAAAAATATAAAAACTACTTTCAATATATTCTATACTGACACTACAGTTTTAGTGACTACATTGTAGTTTTGATATAGGTGACTTAATTGTAAACTAATTCACATGGATATCAGCAAAAATCTCTATAGTAAAGCAGAAGTCAGTAGATTACTGAAGTCTTAACTATTAAAAATTTGATAATACAGAAATACAGGCATAATACAGGAGGCAAGTGTCCTACGATTAAGGTTGGTTTAGGAGGATAAATCAATGCTGTGACAGGCAGCTATGGCTAGACTGTTAGGTACCTCAGGTTTACAGTATTATAGTAGGTGTTTTTCAGGTCTTTCTTGGGTGTTTATCCTATTTAGTGGTTGTTGATATCGCAACGACATAATCATAGACTAACAGAACAGCAACAAAATTCTTGTTTCCAGCATGATGAACACAGAGTTAACTACATAAAACAGTTTTGGCAAAAGTACTGCTCACTCTGTATGTTGAATTTGAAAACTGGATAAAGACTAAATGTGATAAAGCAGCTGAAATTGTAGATTCATTTGCATCATTTAAATTAAGGAACTATGAAGAGCTTTAGGTGAATTTTGCAAAAAGACCTGGTTGAAAAACTGAGCAGCAGATAAACCTCAACACAGATAAGACCCCCCCTAAAAACACATTAATGGAAATGGTCTAAAGTATTTATACATAATGATGTCTTCTGAATTAGTTGTAACCTCTCAGGAAAAAAAGATCCAGGCATTACTGTAGACAGCTCAATGAAGACACTTGTTCAGTGGTGATTAAAAAAGCAAATAAGATGTTAAATTGTGTTAAGAAGGGAATAGAGAATAGAAAAGAGAAGATTACAATTGCATTATATAAATCGATGGCACATTGATTACTGTATTCAGTTAGACATCTTATTTTAAAAAGACACAAATGAGAAGGTGAAATGAAGTACAATGAAAATGACAAAGGTGTTACTTTCATAGTCACAAAATCATGTCAGCCTCTCCAGAAGCATAAGGGGCTAAGTGGAAAATGTTAATCCCAATTTGATAGAACCACCCCAAGAAAGCTAACCCTTTTTCTAACACTTATCAGATGCAAACCATCTCATTTTTTAACATTTATGAGGGAGTGCTTCAGCATGCTGCCAGTATCAGATTCAGGAAAATACAGTGATGGTGTAGAGACATTTTTGGACTCCAGTCATTCTGTTGTGTGTGTAGTCATTGTAGATGCAAAGTATGTGTAAATCCAAGTCATCACTTGAGAAACAATGTCATTTCCATTCTTTATTGAAGAATCTTTCTCTGAAATTAGTCTTTTCAAGTAAACTTTTGGGTATGCTTAGCTTGTCACATTTTCTTGCAAAGGGGCATTTAGGGTTAACCTGACACATTGAGGACTCGGGGGTGGGGGGAATTATTACTGCTTTTTTTAAGGTTTTTGCTATTCTTTTTATAGAAACAAATTAATTGGGGTCAGTTAGGCTTTATTAACAATTATTTTATTTTTGTAAAGTGATGAGGATCGTCACTTGTTTGAACTGTTCAAGACAAGAGGACATACATGTAGTAGCTTCCTAGACTTGGAGAAGACCTCTGAAAACATCAAGTTTGTGCATATCTCTGTCTGGTAAAACAATATGTGTGCATGTTAAACATTGAAAATAGTCCAAGAGCTGCCATTAATTTGAATTGATCTGAAATCATTATCTGGAACTGCCAGGCAGCTGAAAAATGAGTTATTTCTGCAACCCTTATCTGAGATATTCCATAACTTTTGAGGAATGTACAAGAATGTCACTGTCATCACTGCTGCTAACTTGAATGGTACATTAATCCATTAAATATGAAAGAAATAACTCAGAAATTACTTTGGTAATATACCCATATCCAGCCATGCTCCCTAACTGTTGTGTTCATGTGACGAACAACACACAAAGTCTATCCTGAGTGTTATTCAGTAGAAAGATATTCCTAAGAACTTTAAATGAAGTTACCTCAAGTTGTGTAAAACCATATAATGAGAAATGTCTAAAAAAATTCGGAAATGGGGCAGACCAAACACATTGTCAATTGTCTTGATCTTGCCAACTATGTTCCTTCAGCAGCTGACAGCTTTTGTGACTCTTTTCAGTCTATTTTACTACAGGCAATAGGGTTATACTGGCATGTATTGCATATCTATTAGATGGCTGCCTGCACTTGAAGTTCAATGATCCCTGCAGATTCCTAAGAGTCACTACTCCTATGTTCCTTATCAGAAAGTTCCTAGAATAATATCACCTCTACTGAAGTGTCAAGTGAAAGTCAAGACAAATAAATTAATTTTTGTACATTTGACTCATTGTATGACATGCTGACACCATTATATTGATCGTTATGACTTATTGTTTTCCTTATGAGTGTCTCCCTCAATAGCTCTGGGAAGTTATACAGAATTGAAACTGGGCAATAAATTTTAATGAATCGCCCGTCTTTTCAAAATTCATAGCATTCAAATTTTTCAAAGAAAGATGGGAACATTCATTTTCAAGCATTTTCTGATGAAAATAACCCATTTTCCAACTAGTTCACTGAAAATTTCGGATTATCAAGTGTTTTGATGAAAATAGGCAGATATGATTTATTATTATTATTATTAGCACGCATACGTATCTTCCTGTTTACTTTCCTGTTAATTTCTTTTAAAACTAGAGCTCTAATTCGCAAAGGTAGGTAGTTTAGTTGCCTAAATACTTCCATAGATGTGACAATAAATCTCAGTCAAATCAAGGTTTAAAGTCTGTTTTCTTCTGCAGAATAATATTTCGTGAAAAACATCTGTAGATTACTCTGATTTTATCAGTCATTTTTTTATTCTTTTTAAAAGACTTTGGGAAGCTCACTATTGTTATTTGCTAAGATGGTGGATAGTATACTTTGTTCAAACCTAGGAATGCTCTAGGAATCATATAATGGCTAAGGATAAATGGTTCTCTTCCAACAGTTGATATCAGCAGTGTGATCTCCTTCAGCGCAGAAAAAAAGACCATTTCTGCCACACACTCTGTGAATATTGTAGCAAATAATCTACATGGGATGGGATGGAGAAAAGATGGTACTTCACTCCTACATAGTGTTACCTGACATTTCCTCTGTGAAAAAGACTACTTCCAGGAGCAGTTTTAGGGTAATGAATATTATTGTCCTAGATCATCTCCTTGCAATATATAAACATCATCCCCCCTAGAGACTTAGGAGAGATCTCTCTCTTCAGTATTTCCCACAAACTATTTTCAGTAACGTTTGGTCTATGTTACACTTTCATAGATCCCATTATCATCTTTGCCTCCCCACTGACTTCCTGAGGGGAAGTGAATCACCTGCAATAAGTGCAATTCCAGTAAGTGGCTGGTTTGGTGCTGCAACAACCAGCCAGTGCTTTGATGCCCAAAAGTGTTTTGCAGTAAAGTTTTATATCCTCAGGATTTTGACAACCTTTGCAAATTTCAAGAAGTGGGATAAAACTATCTCAGAAGTGCTTACAAAAGCTGGGGACACTTTTGTTAACGGAGCTGTCATTTTGGCATGGTTCCAAATGCACGGCAGACTCACTGAAAAAATACTGCATCATAAAATAGAGTGTGTAACAGAGTCTTAGCTTGGAATATACCTGAGAACATGAGGTCGACCTGTGTTTGTTATCTTATAAAGATTAAAAAATCGCAAACAACTAAAAACCCCAACCTAGCAGAGGGTTAATTTAAAACTAAGAAGAATCTACTTCAGGCAGTAATGTTTTTTAAACCTTCCTTTATAAATTTTGCTTATCAAGGAGTGCCCTTCTGGTATATCAACTGAGCCAAGACTGAGTTCTCAAATACTATGATGGCTTCTGTTAATTAGATAGTTTATCTGTGATGAGTTGTTGACACTGAGATGATTTGTGTTAAATAATTTTAAAATATTCTGTGGGGCACTAACTTAGATGCATTGTTTGTTCATATTCCAGGCCCCGGCTTCAATCTTTTTTACAGTCCTCGACAGAAACGAAGTTGATGCTTCAGCAAACTTCTTTAAGTCAGAACAAGCAACATTGCAAAGATATTATTGAGTAACTGGAATTCTCTGCAATTTTTATTTCTTTTTGTACTATGAGCTCTAGTTTAATATCATAACATGTGAAGAGTATTTTTTTGTAATATTTAAAGACACGAAGTTTTGCTAGTTTGTAATTTCTTAAATATTTCTTTTTAATGTTTTCCCTCTCATAAATGCATCTCCAGTCCCCCAGTTCAGGGTAAAATGCAGGAAAGGCTGGCAGAACATGAAACTTCTTTCTACCGGGGTGCTATAGTTTTCTAAATGGTCTATATTTTTGTAAGCTTTACTTTCACAGGAAAGGTGGACAGGATGAATTTTAATTGTGAAATACACTATTACAAAAATCCATGCAGTGTGCTTCAGTGATACTTACTAAATATTACACTGCTTGAAATGAAAAAAAATTAAGGCTGCATGTAGATGAACCAAGGGCAAATGCTTACAGGTAGCAAGCTACTCTGGCACCATAATAATAGCAGAACATCCTTATTCTTCTTGTTCTTCTACTCCATAAATTGGCTCTCATTGCCTATCTTGCTTCTCTATTCTTATACCTTGCAACCTTCCCATTTCTCTCTATTCTTTTCTTCCTATTCACCCTTTCAAAAAAAATTATACCCTTCTTTCTGACTGTTTTTATCCACTTTTCTCTTGTTTGCCTCCACTCTCTCTCTAGTCTATAAAGCCCCAAATGCTCCCTTTTCCTTCTCAACGCCCCATCCCTCCTGAGTGGGAGTGCTGCCCATACCGCGATAACACCTCAGACTCTGTTGTGATCTCCATTCTGCATTTGCACATGGATACAGTCCCCTAATTGAGAGACTTTTTTTTTTTTATTAAAAGCATTAGACATTTATATGTAGGAATAACACTTGCAGAGACATTCTCTAGGTTAAAAGTTAAAAGGGATGTCAATCATCATACTTCAGAACATAAACAGATTGCCAGCGTGGGTTGAAAAGGAATTTTCCCCACATAAAATCATAGAAGTTTGCAATAGAAAAGAACTAATAGGTCAGCTAATCTATCTACCTGCCAATTCAAGCTTTTTCCCCAACATGTATTTTGCTGCTCCTTTGGCCTCTCAAAAATCTCAAGCAATTGGACTGTTAATGTTTCCCCATAGAGAATATACAGTTGTTTAGTGCAACTAGTTTGCTGTCCAGAGTTTTTCAGGTAGACAGTCTAAACCTTTTATTACCTTCATCCCACTAGTCTTCATGGCACTTCCATCTATCATATTAAATAACCTTTCTCTCCTGACTTATTGTTTACACTTTTCTATTATATATAAATGGGTGCCATGGCCAGTTTGACGGCTCCTACCTAATCTCTGCCATGCCTTTAGTTAAATAAACAATTCTTTTCAGTATGACTTCCGCTTAAAATTATACTCCTGTGACTACAACGCACATGAGAAGAATCACCTACACCATGACTGCAAGCAAACTAGAGCTTCTGAATGTATAAACAAACACACATACATAGATTAATCAACAAGCATATCCATATATGCGGTAATGCAAAATGAACATGCAACTAACTGTAATTTTTTTTAAGACAGCTCTTTCAGCTACATGAACTATTCTCTGGTACTCTCTTCTGTCCTGAAATTCTTTGTTCAGGAAGGAAGACAGCTTTCCAAGTAAGGTGTCTGTCTCTTCAGTGGTTAAAAAAAAATAAATGTTTGGGGATTCAGAACGATGAAGAATTTTCAATAAAATAAAAAATACAGAGAAAAGCTTTAGAGCTTGACAGGTAGGTTAATCAGGTAAAAGAATGCTGTCCCTTCCTGGGCCACTTAAAAATCATCTCACAGACCACGAAAATCAGTCAAACCAGAATTCTCCAACATATTTTAAAAATTCTCATATCCTAGCTTATAAACAACATTAAGAAAAAAAATTCACAGGTAACCCAAAAAGGCAGAGGAATATTTTGCCTGGGTCTTAAAGAGACACATACTCTCGCAAATGTGGCAGAGGACAGAGTGATGAAGCACCACATTTCTGTTCAAATGTATCACATGTGAATCTTCTGTTACTTGTGGGATTAGTAACATGCCAGAAGAATTAATAGGAAGGCATAACTCTTCTTGTACTCTGTGTTACAGCATTTAGGAGTCAGAAAACCAACAGAGAGAATGTCAACTTTTTCCACAAACGGCTTTCAACTACTATCTCCAGTTTCTGTATTCTAAGACAAACAACTCTCCACTCTTTAAAACCTCATATCATCTAGAGTTATGGCTTTTGCAAATGTAAGGCTTTACTATGGACATATTTTGAAAGTCTTGAGGCCAAATTCTAAGCAGGTGCTATCAGATGAAAGAGGTTAGTGTCCTTCGCTGCATTGCCTGGCCCTCAAGATACTTCCAACTTCATAGACCTAAGGACATCGGACATCTAGACTATTCACATCTCAGTGGTCCTCCTGTAAAAGTGTGTTGAAAGGTACAATATAGAACTTTCCGGTTTAGGTCAATTTCTATTATAATTCTAACAAGCAAGTAGGTAATATAGTTAAAATGCAGGTGATGAAATGGTTACTATAAAGTTGCTATAAAGTATCCTAACTAGACACATTTCTGTAACTCTTTTTATATTTCTTTACCTCCTTTGTAGATTAGTGTAAACACAATTAATTAATCATGAAAAGCAACTCCTACAGAGTAGAAACAGGATTTTAGCTTCCAAAGCAACTTCCCTGCCAGACCTGAAAAATCTTATTCATTGTCAAGCAGTGTCACTCTTCTTAGCCAGCCTTTGATACCATGAGGTGCAGCAACCAAGAACTGCAGCAGTCTGCTTGTTTTTGACATGGATACAGGATTGAAATATACTGGGCTATTTGCACCATCTGGTACATGCATTTCAGTTGAATGAAAGCAGATGAACTCCTGGGCACTTTGGTGATGAAACACCAGGAGAAAAAGAAACAAAACCCAAGAGATGGAAAAGTGTTACTGAGGAAAAGAAGCTGAATTGATCTCATTTCTGGACTACAGAAGGTCATCTTCTAGGTTTCCTCACACTTGACATGGGACTACATGTTTGACTCCTTGCATGTTTGGAGTGGGAGTGCGTTAGATTAAGCAGACTGTTCTAATGATCCTTTTTAGTTTTGAAATCTAGGGATCTATAAATATGTATATATCAATGTTGCTGTGACTATGATTTGCAGCTGTCAATCAGTTTGCTTTTTATGGCTGTAAATTTTCATTTCACTAGGGTTTTTTGTGTAGTCTTCTGAAAAGAATAAAAGTCTACTCCACATCTCCACATTTTAGACAGAAGAGTAATGCATGATTAACAGTATGCTGAGAGGTGTCACATTCACATTAACACTGATGTGTGAACCAGTGGTCAAATGGCAGATTACATGTCTGTCACAACACATCAGGGCAGTGTTCCAGTCTGCCAGCTTTACCCTGCCCAGCTTCTTCAAACAAAGAGTTCTTCTGAAAAATGTAGCACAAAAAAGGAATGTTGAGCCTTTGGGGGAAAAAGAAGTCTGTCTCACGGTCAAGCTTTTTGAAGTCTTAGTAACATCAAATGGCAGCAGGGGTTACTCACAGTCACATAACCTTGCAGGTTCATGGATTTCTATAGCACAAATGTTGCATATGTGGCCTTATCAAAGATTTTCTGCATGATAACTGTATTACTGAAAAAGTACTACGGCTGGCATATTTCGATTTGGAGAAAGGATGCCAATTCTATCAAGGCTAGAAAAACTCTGACCCAGTTCCAAGAGAAAAAGCAAGTTTTTGGAATACCATTTGAAGCAAGAAGTTCCAGTTCATTGAAAATGTCACGAAAAGTGCCCTTCTCCTTTTGTCTTAAGGACAGAATTTTATTTTTTAAGTGGATAATTAACTAGCTGCTTGACTTCTTATATAGCAAACAGTCACACCTGGAACTGAAGTGACTTTTAGTGGGTAATGATGTCTGAAGCCAATACATATAATGAAGCGGAACACATTTTTAATCCCTTAGGATGTTTACATATATTAAATGCAAAATTTTAGACAATAATTTTAATATTGTTTGCAAAACTAAAAATACTATCTCAGAGTTTAAAAATGCTTTCCAGGGGGTCGTGAATATTGTGCTCACTTGGACAGTGCCTGACTTCTTATATGCTTTAAGTCCCAAAAGATCTGCTGAATTTTCCTGGAAGTTACATTGCTGTTCCAGCAGTACTCTCACTGCAATGAAAGCACAAATTGGAAGATATAAAGGCTAATATGCTTAAAACACTTAAATAACATAAAAGTTAAGTTCTGCTTTCAAGAACACCCAAGTTACATGGATCTCTCTTTACAACATAAAAACATGTCTGCTGAAGAATATTATCTAAATATTATACTGGTAAGTAGTTGGCATATGAGCCAGTATTTGGACTCAGCCCAAAACGAGTGGTTGAGTATTGTCTTGGCTCATCTCTTAAATGTTAATATGTGTTTACTATATATAATGGACTCGACAATAACCTCTGACAACATTTTAAACATTGACTTTATAAAAATCACTCCTGATTTACACAAAAACAAGAACTGGAAGATGGAACCTGTGTAGAGATAGGATATGGAAACAGACACACACACACACACGTATATATATGTATTTGCATTCTTCCATATGCTATGTATGCTATGCATAATCTCTGTACATAAGAATATAGAATACATATTATACATTTCATAAATTATTGCATATTAATACACATAAATATGCTATTTCTTATATGGAAAATTACTTGGATTTTTACACTGATTTTGTATGCATTTTTATGCATTTCCCTATAAGCTATTACAAAATTCCATCCTTTGTATGATCAAACAGCTTTAACTAAAATTCTCTCTGCTCCGAATTTAAAATATTGAAAATACCTATATAGTTGCCAAGGTCTATGAATTTATATAGTACATACACGTTTTTTTAAAACTAGTATATTACAGTGATAAGAAAGATTTTTTCTAATTTTCCATTTTTTAACTCTCTGCTTTTTTAGTGAAATGAAGTTCAACAACATTCAGATGAGCCACAATCCAGTTTGTCAGGCTTGGCTTCCTTTCATCTTTTTTTTTCTTCCTGACACTATGAACCTGCTGCTACTGTCATAAGATGTAAAGTTTATTTCTGTACACATTTTGCTTCTCATTTCTGTATGAATGGCTTCTATGTCTTGAGGGATAGAAATGTTATTTTCTGTGGCTTGAATTTAAACTTCTCAAGAATAACATAGGTATGGCATGTTACAAGCAGGAAGAGTACCTAAGGGGGTCTGAATTCCACCTTTACCTATCGTCTATCTAATTCACTTAAAGTGCAGCAAACAATTATTCTTAAACAAAGGTCTCACTGTATGCTACAGCACGATACACAAAAAGCAACTAGAGTTGTGCAGCACAGCATGGTGTTATAAATGATACAGCTGTATAACATTTTATGTTCAGAAAGTAGATAAAATCTGTGCACAACATAAATTATATTCAATGATATTCATTAATTTTATTGTCTTATTCAAAGACAGACAAACTTAATGAAATGTTTTTTAAGCTCTCATAAATTCATACCTGAGAAATGTAAAAGAAGTGTTAGAAAATCGTCTAATATTATTCTGGTGGGAAGAAAAGAGATACCAATAGGAAAAAATCCTCCACTGCAATGGAAGAAGGTTCAAGAAGAACAATTAAAAAATGTAAATGGTCTCAAAAGAAAGAAAATCAGAGCTGATACAATGGAGTTTCCTAACATGAAGAACTTTATTAACAATAGTAATGAAATAGTACTTACAAGTGGAATTTTCATATGAATTAATTATGGGTCAGCTCTGTTTCCTTTTAAGTTTCATGCACATTCTCAATAATTTCTGAAGGAGAATAGTTTCTTGAACTGTAGGACAAGATTCATGGAAAGAATTATGCTCTTAAAATCACAGTTAGGCATCTAAATAAAGCAACAATATTTTATTCTGTAACATTCAAAAAATCCTTACTGAACCAATGTCTGTAAGTGTCTAGAGTTGCTCAGCATCTACATTTTCTGCAAATAATATTCCTGTAATGTCATTAGATACATGTTGAACAACCCATACTTTCAAAACACCATGAAAAGTATCAACTAACACTCTAAGCCCAGTGTAATTCACAGATGAATTTCACAGCCCTGTGTCTGGGTCCTGAAAGTATTGCCTATACTTAGCTGTCAATTAGAGACTGAAGTGATTTAAATTATCCTTGTTAGAGGTTTGTTTTTGCTTCCGTAGTTCATTTCAAAAATTAGTTACACACATGTTATTATTATAATATAATGAGTCATCTGTTAATTATTTTTGACATCTATGATAATAAAAATATACTAATGTTCCAGTTATTAATAGAATTGGCCTATCTTTATGAAACTCAAATTGCCATGATTGCTTGACAAATTGGCACCGACTCCCACTTTCATCTTTGAAATGGTGCAGGTATTTTTTGTATCTAAGTTCTGCGAACATGTACAATCTATAAGTCTGCCTTTACATAACTGCAGATAACCAGGGTTTAACCCACCTTACTTTAAAGTCTTTCACCAAAATGCATGACTACACACGCTATCAAAAATAATCTTCGACCGACCACATGCTGTGTAAGGGTACCAGTGAAATACTTCATAAACAGACAGAATGCAAACATGCACAAACACACTAACCACTAATGCCATAAACAACTTCAAGCACAGTACAAACAAAATGCATGCCAAGAAACCTGCTTGAAAATGTGTATTATAGAAAAATACACTTTCAATTTCTGAATGTTATTTGACTACTTATTACACAATAAACAAAACTATGCAAAGCCCATGATGGCCCTTGAATTAAACTTCTGCCAAGTTCCAGAGACCGTTTATTATTCATTCTTCCTGGATAGATATATATTATGTATAATTTTTAGGGTACCTCTTCTTTTTCTCCATGCATGTCACCTAATAAAAATAGGCAATATATACATGCTATATGCATATCACAATAAAAAACCCCAGTAATTATTGGGGCACAATTTGGATACTCAGCAAACATAACAATCATGAAACAGATTTACACCTGATAAAAATCCACATACTTCACCATCACTTTGAATCTGTAGGTACATTCACCTCTATAGAGAATTTAAATATAAGAGTTTCTTCCTTATTGGACTGATTACAGTGCAATCATGTCTAAACCACCTAAAGCCTCACAATGGCATCACAAAGTACCCAATGTGGCAAGGGGCTGCCAAGTGAAAGCCACACTTGGCAGGCAGACCGGCTGCAGACAAATCTGAATTGGATTTATGTTAGTGAAAAAAAGAGAAGGTAGGAAATTAAGTAGGAAATACAGAGAAGTAAGTCAGAGCCCAGAACCTGTCCCTCAGGAGCTGGGTATCAGTTCAGTCTGTGTGCTGGAATTTAGTCTGAGGTTCTTCCCCTGCCATCTGTTCTGGGGGAGATCGTGAGTTAGGACCAATTTTACACCCAGATTTAAGATAGAAGTGACAAAAGATATAATTTAATGAAAATTACTCCCAGGTTCTTCCTATACATTTTTACTACTGATACAAAAAACAGCAATAGTGTTGTGGCAGGCGGTGCTGCATGTGTAGCGAACGGCCAAATACGTAACTACCAACTCTAGTCTTTTCCTTGCTGGAGCTCTGACTTTGATTTTTTTCCTTCTCACACAGGTGCTTATGCTCACAAAACCCGCATGAATATTGTGATCTCTATTCCTTTGAAAAATTCACTTACATTGACCAAAGGTTTACAGAAGACTATGGCAGAGGAGGGAAGATAAAAAGATGGTCGGGTAGCACGTGTCTCATTTCTTAAGGCTAAATCCACTGTTAAAATGCCTAGCCAAGCACTGAAGATGCAGGTTAGAGTTCACTGAGAATCAGAAGTGAAGAGAGTGAGCTGCTTGGTGAGAGGTGCTGAGGGGACAGGGTAAGTCACACAGACGTGAGCATTGGTTTGCAGGGCTAATCAACGGCTACAAAGAAATGCTGAGGTAAATCTTTCACAGCATGTCTAAGCTGCCAGTCCAATGCAAGAAGGTTTAAGAAGCACAATGAAAAAATGTAAATAGTCTCAAAGCAAGCTAGAATTAGAAAATTACTAAATTAAACCAAACAAGTTTTGCTGATGACTAAACAGATCACAGTGTGGGCACTGATTTTTCTGTTCTGATGATTCATACTGAGGCAATTTAACCAGTTGTCCATCCAGGCAGAAAAAGTCACTATCCCTGTGGCAGAGAGAGGACATTCACCCCCCAGATGCTGCTGTTTACAACTAAGCATAATAAAATAAATGCAATTAGTGGTCTTGCAAAGTAACACAGAATTTCACATCCCAGTTTGGCTGAAAGGTGACACCTCATCTCTTCATCCATACTGTTCAGCAAGAAGAATTATCCTCAGGACAATTATCATTTAAATTTAACAAATACCATAAATCTTCATTACCAGATTGCACTGATTAAACTAATCAAATTCTAAATTAATTCATTTAAATGGGCATAACTTTTGCACAACAGCTCAGTGCTCAGAAAAGGGCCCCTTGTTAATTAATTTACCATTCTTTATTTTTAAGACTTGTTTCATTTGAAACTGAATAAACACTAAGTAAAGACCTTTTTCTGAATTTTCATTAAAAATTCTTATCATGCCAAAAACATGTTTCTGATTACTCCTCAGGATTAGGAAAGGCTTCAGGAGAAGGTGGCAAACCAAGCTATCTTTGATATTTTAGAATTTAGGGAAAAGCACACATACAAAAATTTAACCTGGTGGGCATGTAAAGAAGTGGAAATTCCTAAGGTTTTTTCAGAACTTTTCCTAAATCAAAATCAAGTAACAAGATAGTAGTTATTTTCCTTTTCTTTACCCTTCAGATCTTGCCTATACTCAGCTTTAAATGTTCTCTATAATGTGTGCACTCATATCATCCATGTATCTTTTACCTGGTGATTGTCTGCCTCTGAAGAATATTGATTAAGATGAACTCAGTCTGCCTGCCCATGCTCAGCAGAAGCAAGTATTTTTCAATTTTTCACTCTGACTAAAGACCAGCTTGGAACAACCAATAAGCACTACATTTTTTCAAACTGAAATATGATAATTTGCTGCCTAGTACAAAGTGAAACACTATACTTTTGTAAGTTTAGAAAGGATTTTATCTTCTTGGTAGTAGAATTCTGACACATGATTTTTGTGGTTTTTTTCTTCCTCAGACATAAGGAAGTTGCTAGAGATATGGTTATTAAATTCTTTGGTTTTCTTAAGTGATTAGTTACTTGTCTAAATTCCTTTGTAGCAACAATCCTCTCTTGTTGCAATGAAATAACTTTGTTTTAAATTTAAAAAAATTAAAAAGTTAAAGCTCTGGCTTTGACATGGGTGAGTATTATTTGCCTGAAACCATACTTGATTTGGAAAGTTTTGGCTACAGTGATGCAAATCCCTTGACACAACTTCAGACTTCAGGTCAGTAGGGAATATTCAAGTTCCTTCCTGATAACTGAGCATGACTCGGTGATTAAAGATGTCAGGTGACTTGACATCTCTGGAGGTTGGCTATGGAAAAGTCATGGTCAGAAGCTTTTAAACCCATATACCTGTCTGTGCGTTTATTAATGTCATCAGTAGTGGCAAATGTAGTATATAGTTAAAAAAAATAATGCTCTATTTTTTTAAACTGGATTTATAAAGTCCAAATGTTTACTTAGAAATTAAACATTTTGGTACTGGGGCCTCTAGGATATGTTGGCAGTGGAAAAACTAACCTACACCAGATGGCAGAGGTTAAAGAAATACTATAAAATATGGCTTCTATTCATACGGTTCTCAGACAAACAGAACCCCAAGCAGAAAAAAACTGTGAAAGTGGAAAACCTTTTCATTTGCTTACATTTCTCTTTGCTACTCAGCAAACCTGAGAGGTATTGTATCATCACGTATCAAGAAAGTAATATGCCAGATTGTTGTAACAGGTGGAATATGTTTGTTTGTAACACGTTGAATCTGAAATAAAGAAAGGACCAAAGTTACTAAAGGTTTTTATAAAAACATTTACAAAATGTAAGTACCTTGTTTTATACCTTGAAAGCCTACTGCCGAAGTCA
Source organism: Lycocorax pyrrhopterus obiensis (assembly GCA_014706295.1). Lineage (NCBI taxonomy): Eukaryota > Metazoa > Chordata > Aves > Passeriformes > Paradisaeidae > Lycocorax > Lycocorax pyrrhopterus. The sequence goes on from JACSVZ010000007.1 coordinate 34,390,479, forward strand.
CAATTTGAGACAATAGCTGCATTTTGCACACAAAATATAAAAATTATACTCTCAAATTTTCACAGGTTCAGTTAATTTGGCTAGGTGAACATATAAGCTATGGAGATAATTCTGCATTAGCATTTTTAATTAAACATTTCCCAAGAGAGAGCATTTTTATCTATACTTCATTCTATTTTACCTAAACTATACAATCTCTAAACTTCACCCTTATTTCTTTGTTTCTAAAGCGTCTTAAAACCACAACTGCTTTGTAATTTCAATGTATTTACATAGCATTTCATGAATCTATTATGTTTATAAAATAAATCCACTCTTATAATTGAAATACTTCTTGTACAATTTTTGTCAGTTCAAAAAATCCACTGTGAACCCAAATCTGTAAAGCGAAATGTGTGATATAACCCATTTTCTTATTACATATGTAGTCATATGATGTTTTAAAAAAAAGAGAGGAAAAAAAAAATGATGTGAACTTGGGCACAATGGACCATGCTGTCAAAAATATTCAGTTGTCAAAAATGCAGATGGCATAAAAACACAGAAACAGATCAGTTATTGGAGGGGGGGCTTTAATAGGAACTATTGCGTGGATTTTTAAAATTGATTATGTGCCTAAATATGTGGGTGGGTATCCAGTAAGGTCTTTAAGGATACCTAAATGTTTCTTTAAAAAAAAACATTTATGTGAATAGTTAGGTAATTAATACCTTGAGAGACATGGTCCAATGTCCAAGACAGAACTAAATGTTCTCCCATATAAACAATGGTCAAAAAAGAAAACAGCAAGATGTCTGAGTACGGAAAAGCTCCCTGATGACTTGTCCTTTTCCCTTAAAAAAAAAAAGAAATAAAAAAAGAAAAAAATGAAAATAAAGCAGAGGCAAATGGAAAGCTCTGCACAATGAAAACAACTACTGAGCAGTTCTTGAGAACATTCAGTAAAGATTTCATGTATTTGCAGTGTCTGAGCTACAAGCCATTACTAATGAACAGCACTACTAAGGGCATTCAAAAGGACGATTACGGTCTGTAACAAGCTACCTGGCCAATCTCAAAGAGTTCAGCTGGAGGCAGGCTCTGCCTTTTCCTTCCTGAGCAGTTCCCCTGAGAAAGAGAGAAATCTTGAAATACAGAACATGCTTACAACTACTGTGACTGTTCCCTCCTTCTGCCCACCCTATTTTTGCCCCTTTTGCCTGTAAGACTAGTGGCATTTTGGTGTGAATACAAAGCCTCCTTGCGATGGATATAGAGTCAAGTGTTCATAATAAACTCATCTCTTATTGCTAGGCAACACTGAGCAATGTGAATTTGTCACTTCTGTTTGGTGCAACTTTCAATTTCACCTCCAACTGTAACAATATAGCCTGCTATATTTTAGATGCCACTGTGGTTGGATGCCATCCCAGGAAAGATGTGAACTACTACTGACAGGGAGTGAATGACTGGCAATGGGCATAAGCAGTTTTTTGATTCTTAAGCCTTGACATATAATTAATTGCTAGATTTATTCTTCTAAGAAATTCATACTTCATGATTCCTATTTACTGTCTGCCTTTTAGAAAAGGCAAATGGAACAAACTTCCAGTAAGTTTTGTTTGCCTGTTTAGCTTTTTTTCATGTGGTATTTGTTCTGATCATATTTTTCTGCTTTGACTGACTTTTTGAGGGGATGCTATAAGCAAAATTTAAATCTTAAGTACCCTCAATCAAGCAAGTATCATTATTTCTAAGGCAGATCCAATTATTTGTTTGAATCAATACATTCCTTACTGCTGAATACCCCTTGCATCTAACACCACTCATTGTTGAGGAGCTCAGATTATTGCAGAATGAATTCTATAGTCACAATTTTTTCAGTCTGAAACCAAACTTCCCATCCAATATAAAATAAGATTAATGCTATTACATGCTATCTAGGCTTCTTTTTATTTTTTATTACAGGACTGATAATTTTGTTTTTAAAACCTTGGTGTGATTGTCTGATCTGGCTATGAGGTCTCAGCTCTTTGATCTTTAAAGAATTAGGTCTGTTTGAAGGGCAAAAAAGGGAAAACTGAAAACTGATACTGCTTCACCACCTTTGTCTAAGACATGGCTAGAAAAAGGGACAAATTTATACTTCAAAGAAAATACATGTCTTCTAAAAAATCATCATCAACAGTCATTTCTCTAAATGTTTAGAAACATTTCACAACTACATTAACTACAGAAATATGCCAAACAACTGAGAATCTTAGTAATATTTTAGTCTTTGCATATTTTCACTGACTCACTGAAAACAAAAGGAGTTTCTGTAAGTGTATGAATGAACCATGGCATGTGCATGTTCTTTTAAGAAAGGCCAAGGGTGCAGTTCTATTTTCTTAGCTCTGCTTTCATATTTATGTGTCTCATTTCCAGCTCATTGCTGATGCCTTAGTTGCACTATCCATCAACACTTTTATCCTCCTTGTTCCTCAAAAAGAACATAAAATCCTTTTTTATGTCGTGGTAATATTATTGCAAATAAAAGCAAATACCAAAATCTTTATTAGTCTGCCAAAATAATAAACTATTTAATAAAAGCATGCTGTAAAAATAAGGTCATTTGCATCACTCAAGTTTCTTGCAGAAAATACAGAGAATTATTGGTCAAAAAGTACAAACTGACAGCAATTATTTCTGCTGTTGATCCATGCTGCCTGAAAACGGGTTAAAAAATGCACTGAGGTTTCACAAGTTTTCTATCTTTAAATGTTTGCTTTTAATGCTGTAGTATACATAAGGGCCCAGGAGAATCAAATTTTTCAAAGCTGTTTTTTACCAATCTTATCCATAATGGAAGAAGGAGAGACTGGATATACCCTATTAGAAATCTTTAATGCAAAGCTTATAGTAACCTTCTGACTTCCATACTGCCACAAGATTTATCATCCAAATATTTACCATTTTTATACTCCTTATTAATTGTGTTTGGTTAGGATCTGTGTCAGCTTTAGCTATACAAGGTGATTTTCTTTCACCTTTTCCTTTTGCTATCCTTGCAGAAGAGAGATCAATGAAAAGCTTCTATTTAAGAACTTTGTTAAATGTTTTAAGTTCCTCATGCTGTTAAAATCATGTATCTAATGTCTGATTTTTTTTTCCTGTACTACAAACCTCACCATTATTTTCTCACTGCAGTTTTTCTCCCCATCTGGCAGTTTTGCAAATATGTTATTTGGTAGAGCACAGAAAAATCAGTTGCCGTGGTGAGATTTAAATACTGCTTGTGATGTCCCTGAATACTTCACCAGAAGTACCTGCATATTAACACTGAAAATAAGCAAAATTAAGCTAATCTTATAAATTTATATAATTATAAATTATCTCATTAATTGCACATAAAGCATTTCCTTTAATTGCCATAATCTAAATGATAAGAATGATTTTTAGAGCAACTGGGTTAAAAGGTAAAAAGACTCTTTAAAATACTTCTTACTATGATGTTTTGTAACTTAGTTGTAAACTCACATAACTCTCAAAATACTCTGCAAGGCATAGCGATGTCACTTTACATACAGAGAAAATGAAACAAAGAGCAGCTGAAGTAGCAGGAATGATCAAGCAATGATCAACAAGTTATTGACCAGAGAATAAAATTTCAAGATTCAGATCACTGGTGCTGTCTCAGTATTTTTGGGCTCTAGTGCCTCTGCTTCTTAAGTGCAATAGAGATGCTCCACTTCTTTAGAGGATTAGACCTGTATAGAGATGAAATATTTTAAAAATACATTATATATATTGAAATGAGTACTTCATGGAGCCCTGTTAGTACATTCAATCATGCTTTAAACCATAAAGCAGCCAGGAGTTATTCTCCTTGCTTCACAGACTGCAGACTGCTGAAAGCTGAATTAACTCTTCTATGAAATAATGTTTAAAATGTCACGTGATACGTGCAGGGTAGATAAAAATGCATGTTAGGAACAGCACTTTTTTTTTTTTTTTTTTTTAATTCTGAAGGTGTGGAGATTTAGTATTTGCATCTATGCGTATGCTCAGTCAAGGTTAATTTTTGTCTTGCAAACACCTGAGCTGGGTTACACACCAGGTAAAGTCATTCATATGTAGCTAAATCAGTAATTTCCAAAGTTTACTTGTTTGGATATTGCCCGCAGTAACAGCAGTAGCTGAACTAACAGCTCTCAAATATATGCAGGACCGTGTACTTCAGGAGGAAGGTTTTCAAGTCTTATGACAACCATACAATTGAAACACAGAAAATGTACAAGAGCTTCAGTAAGCAGTGTTACAGTTTAAATTAAAAGAACTTACATTGTATGTGCATTGTATTTATTGGGCTTACTATGCTATGTATACATCATTAAGACAGATGGGATTTTAAAGACTTAGATAATTGTATGAATGTTAATTAGAGCTTTGTCTATTCAGGCTAAGAGATGCAATAAAGATATCACCAAATCACATTTTTCAGAATATTTTATCTTGTATTACCTGTAAAACTCAGCAGATGTGCAAAGGTCTTTTAAGGATCATGTCTGAGCTGTGTTCTTACATACATGAGAATTAAGTAAATCGTCAACAGTGAAACAAACCAGTGGAAGATCCCCGTAGACAAAAATTTGTGACTTGAAAAGACTATAGATTATTAAAATTCCCTTCAAAATTTTTTTAAAAAACCCACAAGCCCACCAACCAAAAAACTCAAACCCAAATAAACAGCCCAAACCAGGCAATGGCACCTAGCAAACTGAAATCCATGTTCACACAGCAAAAAACAGGGATAGTCCTCAGGGTTAGTGGCATAGTTGATTATGGACAGAGAATCTGTGAAGTGATCCAGTAGTTCGCAAAACTGCCTTTCAATCTCTGCAGATGGATGGTAAACTTTTGCTTGTCTCAGCTCATATTCCTAAAGTTGTAACGATTTTTTTAACATTACTGCAGTAGTACAATGACTGCAAAGCTGTTTGGTTTTGAAAATCATAATGGTTATACGAAGACCAGAGAGCAGGTGTCCTGGTTTTTGCCTTTGCACAATTTCTCAGGCGTTATAGAACCATGGAAAAACTACAAGAGATCTTTCTGTTCTAAACCAGTTCTTATCAATATAGTAATCAGAAGTACCTTTCAGACTCTTGAAAAGTATTTCTTTGCTTCAAAGCTTAAACAACATCAAAGAAAGCATACAGACAAAGAAGTGTTGGAAAGGAAGTAACATGCCCTTATTTTTAGCACTTGCCCACTTGTCACTCTTAAACTCTCATCTGCCTTTCAAATGTAGTGTAATCTAATTTTTATGCATACTGTATGCTCATACAGACAATTTCCTCATTTCAGAGTATGTTGAATTTGGTAAAGGCTTTTGTACTTTTCCTTAACCTGTTTCAGAAATAGCACTGTCACCATTTGTCTCAGTAACATACAGGATGATGAAAATTGACATTTTTCTATATAGAAGTGAAAAGAATATTAGTTTTATCAAAGACTAGCTCCCCTCTTCCCCTCCAGTTAGATTGGAATTTGGTCACTTCAGGGCTTACTGTGTAGGACAATTTTAAGCAATGGTTGCTGTGGTTGCAGGCCCTATCATCTAATAATTGACCATGACAGGAATTATATGTCTGAAGCCAAGGGGTAGAGTGAATAGCATATGTCAGGGTCAATTATAAGGTGGAAGACCCTGCAACAAAAAAGACTGCACTGATTAGAGCATGATGTTGACACGGGAGCTGAAGCTTCAATGCTATTTCAAAGGGCACTGTCACAGCCACCCTTCCTTCAGGACTCAAAATCAGAGGCAGAGTATGTCAGGTGGTTTATACTACACATGATGTCATACAGTTCAAAGGGACATTGGAAGGTAAAACCGATTTGTTGCTTTTTTTCAGCAATAAAATGCTTTCTCTGTATCACTCAAAATTAAGCTCACTACACTTTGCTAATTAGGTCAAAACAGCTCCATACTTACTAGATTAATTCTCTCTTGAAAAATCTAACTGTGAGATGAAGAGTATTAAATGTGACACATTAAAATCTGTTTTTATTGGTAAAGTTATTAATGTTATTTTTACCGGCAAAATTGAACAGACTAGGAACAGACTAGGAATGAAAAGAAAATAGTCCTTTTTATTACTTACAGCTCTGTTATAAATATTTTATAGTACGGGAAGATGTTTGCAATGAAACAAATGGGCCAAAAAACTTGCTGTTTGCTTATTCCCCTGAAACTTCACCAGCTTTAACCTACTCAAATGTTTTAATCAATGATGAAATGCAGAACCATTTAGTAAGTGAGGAATGATCTCAAATTATATACCACTACAATAAGGGACTATAGTTCCTTTTCGTATTTTCATTGCAACAGTTCAATTTTCTGAGTCTTTTCACTGAAAGCTGTTTCTCTAAATTTCTTTGTCTCTGTAAAAATATCCAGGCCATTTCTGCCTACAAGATCCCAGTGGTTTAGCTCATGATGATGGAGAAGATACTGTAGCTTAACCTCATTAACTAGATAGCTAATTTCTCTCTGTTCTAACGGATTATTATCCATGATCACATTTTTTCTAGGTGTTTTTCAGCCAATAGATGGCTAACTCCCAATAAATTAAAGCCTATCGTTTTAGATTCAAATTTGTTGGATGATGAACACATTTCGAGGATTATTGAGCCTAGTCTCTTTCTTCCTCTCTAGAATGGTTAATAGATCATAGTCTCTAAAACACAGAAACACTCCAAAATTTGTCTTCAGTCTTCATTGGCAGTTAATACAGCTTCACAGGAAATATCTCATGTTAGATGACAGGGACTTGGTTTTGAATCTTGTACATGTACTTCTTTACAATGAACTCATCTTTGATTTACATTTTTTTCAATGTATCATTAGATTAGCTTGCACATTTGTTCTGTATTTAAAATTTACACAAAAAAGTAAAATCTTTATTTCTAAAACCCCCATTTTTTTAATAAGCGAGAAAAAGTGAGGAGAATATAAAAGTGCTTTAAACCTGTAAATGTAACATCCCCACTTAACTTTTTGATTTCAATCAAAATAGATACATGTAGAACAGAAGCTCCTTTATTACTACAGGTTTTCTGGTGATCTGGAAGTGATCAGACATTTTTTTTTTTCTTGGAAGTATTTAAAGACTTCACATGGAGAAAAATGCATTTAAATCCCATGCATTAAGCTGAACAGGAAAAAGGTAAATTAATGATTTTGGCAGTCACACTCAACAGTTTCTCTTGGTGGTAATTAATGTTAGTGCTTTTACCAATAAGAGTAAAAATTTTGAACACTGGAAACTCATCTAGTCAAGTGAAAAAACTGTTCATCTGTCAGTGAATATTAATTTAGCTTGCAGCTAGTGCCTGGTGGAAACACTGGTCATTTTGACAGAGGCATGACCCTATAAGGTTAATGTTATACTTTTGACTCTCTGAAGAATGGTAGATTGGCCAACGAAGTTCATCAAAAGTTTAGAAAAACTGACATATATAAGGACAATCACCTATTAGTCAAGAACCTATACAACACTACCTTAGGCTAAATTCTGTTTGTGTCCTAGTGGTTAATGAATACCGGTCTGAGAGTCCTAAAAAGTTCTATACAAAGGACAAAATAAAATTGCTGAATTTCATAGTTCTGTAGAAAGAATTCAAGTCACCTATGAAAATGAGAAGCCTTGTCTTACCAGAACTAAGAACGATAGGATTAGCTGCATATATATGTAGTAGTGTTTATACGGAGCACTTAAGAGCAAAGAGACCATAGGCCAAATAAGTCATTCTTCACATACAGCGCTGATCACCAGGGCCATGTCTGTGTGAATGGCTGGAGACCAACCTTAAATCAATGTATGTGTATTTTGGTCTAAAAAGAGATGATCAGTGTGGCAAGGTGTTCAAGCTAATCTTAACAGCTTGTTTTATTTAGGGCATCATGCACTGTTAACGTGGTTATGCAGCATTCAGAGCAATACACTTTATATCTGTTGAGCTGTAGAAATGTAGACAGTAGGACCTGGAGTCCTTGTACATCTGAATGGGGAGAGATGATGCCTAAGAGATTTCTTTTATTCAGATTTTAGTACTATTTCAATTCATCTCATGATGCCAAACTAGAATTTTTTTCTCAAAATACAATGCTAGTTTATCTCATGGAGAAATTGAAAATATCCTGCTTACTGAGAAGTAAGTGAAAATTCAGGGAAGCTGTCAATGACAGGCAGCTAAGGGAACTCTGCTGCCAGTTTCTTGGTTAAAAGTCCAATATATTCTCCTGTAAAATCTCAAACCATTTTTCTGTATTACATAGGCAGCTTTGGGTATTAAGAGCAGCAAAAATTCTGCCACCTGTTAAATGAGGAAAACACCTCTGGTTACAGGAGAGTCAGAGCAGGACACCATAATAAGGGGCAATAGTGGCATACTGCCAGCTACATCCCTGAAAACTCTAACATTCCCATTCTGGACCTGGTAAGCAAAGAAGGAGACGATTTTCAAAATCTTTGTTTCAAAATGGAAATATTCTTCTAACGTTATATCTGCTTTATATATGCAGTATTCTGTTACTTACTGGTGATTATAATAGGAAATCTTTTAATTAAGAACTTCATTAGTTCACCTTTAACTGCCAATCACCAGATAATTGGCCCTTTGCTAAGAGGCACTGCAGCTCAGGTATGCTAAAATGTCTGTTTCTCAGAATAACTTACTGAAAGTAAGTTATTTTTGGAACTCATTTATAAGAGAACTTAATTAACTATTCCAGATCATTAGGGATACTGCATTGCTTTTTTCAATCCTGTGACAGGTTCCTCCAGTTATACTAATTCATTATCATTATTTTCAACTTTCTAGGCAGAAAAGGGTGAAAAAGAAACACTGAGCTATTGCAGGCCTTCTGTACAAACTAGCCAGTACTCCCCCAAGATGAAAGGCAGCTTTGGTGGATTTTACTGTTTGAGCTGCTGTGGCAGTACAGCAGAATGTCTTGGGGCAAGTAGCTTGAGAGATGGTCTTTTGTCCACTGTCATATAGCAGAACTTTTTAAGAGCACTGACGCTACACCAGCTATTCCATTAGGTGAATGAGAGCCGAAAGATTTTCTCATAAAATATACTCCACATAATTTGAGAACAGCATCCTTTTGGGTAAAATGCAAATTTGTTTTGAAACACCACTTTATTAATTCAATTTTGATATACTTCACATATTCTGGGACCAAAATGCCACTTTTTCATTTGTGCAAATAACTACTGATGTCTCCATCAAATGAAAGCAGAAATTCCAGTTGCGCTAGTAAATGAAGCAGACCTTGGTCCTACAGTATTCTATTTAACTTCAAACAAGTCCGACTTGTAAGTGGAAATTTGGGTTTTTTGGAAGCTGTAAACCTGAATGCAATAGAACCATCCACCCAAAACCCAACAATAAATTAATAATAACAGACCTTTCCAAAAATGCAGGACTTCAGAATTACTCTTTTTGCAGATCTTCTAGCAATGCTACTTAGAAAAGATCTTTACAAGTCTTTGAATATTTGTTCTAAAGCTATCTAATTACAGCTACAGATTATATGCCCTCTCCATTTCACAAAGCAGCACAGTAATTTATGTATGTGATTTTTACTTTCCATGTATCATTGCTAAGTATTGCAAATAAGCATCTTCTAAGTGTTTACAACAACTACCTGAATTATTGTTTGTGTGATAAAAAAATAAACATATATCATTCAAACCCAGAAAATATAGAGGTGATGTATCCCGAAATTACCTTCCTCTTTTTTTATTTTCTGGGCAATAAATCACTTTGTTGTGCCTTTTTTTACAGTTCCTGGGAGGCCTGGTTATTTTCTACTAGTTCATGTACTATGCAGAATTGGTTCATTCATTTTAGTAATCTCTGCTAAAATCTCTCTTCTAGCTCAAAACAGGTCTCCATTACCTTTCTGAGCTAAAAAGAGAAGTCTCAACCCCTAAAAAAATTCCTGCAGTTTCATCAGAATTTCCTAAGACATCTGCTTTTAGATCACCTAGGATGCTTTGAAGAACAGAAAAAGCTTTCAAAGATTTATTCATTATGTCATCATCAATAAACTAGTAGGAAGCTCAAGTGCCCTGTAAGCAATGCCAAGGCAAGTCAAATATTGTCTCATGATGCTGGCCTGTGATGGTATAAGCATGAAGTGAAGATATTTTTTTTTAAATGTGTGGTTTTTTGCAATTATTCTAATACAGAAAAATCTATGTTATGTTTACTACCTCTTCACAACTACATAGCAAATAAGTTTTGTATGAATTGTCATTTCTTAACTTTTCAAAAGTGTATTTAGGAAGGCATCACCATCTTCATATCTGCCAATAATTATCTATTCCTATTTTACAATGATTTACTGTATAAATCATGTGCTGACTAAAATAATCTTTAAAAAAAAGTGGTTTTTCAAGCTGTTTCATGAGCTGTATATATATATACATATAAAAACTTATATACTTGTCTCACTACACATTTATTTTGGTACATTTATCACCTTAACAAAACGCTTTTTCTAAGAATATTTTCTTCCATCTAATCTTTTACTGGGAACTTCATACTCAACAACCTATGTGCAAGAAACTAATATAAAGCCCGAGTGATATAAATAGTTATAAACTATTGTATAATATAATGTTACAGGGGGACTGGTAAGTTAGCACTCACAGTGCATAAAGCGTTTATCCCAGGATCGAGGAACAGAGCCTTTTGTGGTATCTGCAGCGTTTGCTGCAACTAAATGTAACAGGAACCATGAGCGGGCATTCGTGGTCACTGCAGGTGGCAGGCTGGCACCGCAGGGAGCGGGGCAGCCCCGAGGCTCGCCCCGAGGCACTGCGCTGGTACCGCTGACCCCGCACAAGGCGCTCCAGCCAGGGTGCGCAAACAACTGCGCTCCAGCGGCTTCTTGTGCCATTTTAGTCTCCCAGGCCCTTGAAATCAAAGCCTGGAGAGTGGCGGGCCCTTAGACTGATGCTCAGAACCCTGCCACAATGTCTTCATCTGGTGGTATAGGACTCCTAAAATTAGTCTAGCAATAAAGTTTATTCCGCAGAACTAACCCACACGTTTCTTCTGTGACATGGGAGAAATAAACTTGTGTGTCAGGTGTCAAAAGACTGGACACCTGGGTAAGCTTTTGACTCAGCCTGCAAACCTACAGGGGTGTCTGTCATGTGCCCCATGGCGGGATTGCTCAGAAAACTGGCTCAAAACAGGGATCAGATGACGAGATCAGATTTTCGGTCTGCAGCAGCTGAACCCGAGGGTGCAGATGGACATTTTGTGCTCGCCTGCGAGCAGAGAGGCCTTCGGCAAGGCAGCCAGGTCACCTCGCCTGTTCCTCCCTCCTCGCCGCCCGCGGCGACTTCTGAACCCCCGCAGCATCTCCCGCCCCCGCTACGGGCCGCGCCGCCCTCCCTGCCCCGGGCCGCGGTGGAGTCGCGACTACGCCCTGCAGTGCCCCCGACGGCACCCCATGGGGAGGGGGCGGCCTCTCTCGGTCGGCCCTGTTCCCTAGGCAGCAATCGCTTCGAGCAGGTCCGGGGCTCTCCGCTGAAGGCCAGATGGCAAAAAGCAAACAAGGGGAAGCGGCAGGAGCGCCGGGCGATGCCCTCAAACGGCCGGCCCGGGCCTGCCAGCGCGGCCGCCCTGCCCTCCATAGGCGCCCGGCGCTCTGCCTCCGTGGCCGCACCCTTCTCCCGCCCGTCCCCGGGTCGCGCCCGGGCTCCGCCGACCCAGCCGACGCGCAGCATCGCGGCGGCGGCAGCGCACCTCTCCGGGCACGGGGGGCCGGCGGCTGGCCGAGCCTCGGTCTGTGCAGGCAGTCTGCCGGCCTGCCCCGGGAGGAGGGCCCGGCGAGCGGAGGCGGCCAAGCGGTAGCGGTAGCAACGGAGGAGCCGGCGGCGTGCGCAGCCCAGGGTGGCTTTGGCGACCAGGCTCCTTCCCCGCTGCGCTTGCCGGCTGTCGCCCACCTCCCTGTCAGTGTTACCGCCCCCGGCCTGCGAGCAACATGAGAGTAGTGGCTTTGATCAGGTAACGCGCTGATGGAGCGCCTATGTGATGGAGCGAGGGGCGTCTCGCAGGCGGAGAGAGGGCGCGGGGAGAAGCCCTGCCCGCCCGCGGGTCGCGCTCCACCCAGCGCCGCCCGGGAGACCCGCCCGGCCCTTTCCGCCCATGCGTTTCCTGCGGCCCCCCTTCCCCTGCTCTGGCGAGTTTTTCCCAGCCGGCTGTCGGTTCTGCCCGTGGTCCCTGGACTGCCCGTCTCCGAGTGCTGCGGCGGGGCCGTCCCTGCCTGCGAGCGGGGTGAGGCTGGGACAGTTTCTCTTCTGGTTGTCCCGCGTTCCCGAAGAGTTTAAGAACAACCGGTGTCTTTTTAAAATGAAACAACCCCCAAACACAACCAACCAACCAACCTCCCCCGAAGACAACACCTACAGTTATTTCCCCCAGACGCTTGCTCTCCGTTATCCCGGTCTCTCGGGTTAGCCTGTCTGCAGCGCGGCGAGAGCCGGAGCCGCCCGGGCCGCCGGCAGCGCCTTCGCCGGGGGCGCAGAGCGTGGGCCGCAAGTCCTGCTTTAAAAAGGGGGTTCGGCTCATTTGCAGTTCAATATCCTGGGGTGCTTTTGCTTTCCAAGTATCTTAAGCTCTTTCAGGACAAATTTCCTGAACGCTTAACGATAGATTTTTGTAGTACGGTTTTTTTTGCGAGAGATTTAATTTTGCCAGTTTTAAAATGATGAAACTAGCTCGTTTAAATAGTTGGAGATGGACACAGCCCTGCCGGTCAGAGGTTTGTGTTTGCCATCCTCCCCTCCACGCCCCAATGTTCTTTTGTAAGTTACTTTGTCAGTTTCTGCAGTTCTTGTAAATTTTTTGTTTGTTTTTTTAGAAACATTGTCTAGTAAGGACAGGCATGTGTTTTTCTTGAAGAAAAAATAATTAAAAAAGAACAAGCTAGGAAACCTCTAAATGGAAAAGAATTGTGCAGATGTGAGCTGTGTATTTTTATTTTCGGGTGCAGTAGCTATTTACCTGAGCCTAAATATTTAATGTATTAAATTCTTTCAGGGAATGTCTAATATCAAACCTTGTTGAAATTGGAATTTGGCCACAACAATTTCAAATCATTCCAAACATCATGCAAAGAGGAGGAAATACAGGAAATGTTATCTGTTTTTCAAGATTTGCTTAAATATGGTGTAGGGAAATTCAGCTTCAATGTTTTTTTTCATTTTATATATAAGACTGTCTTTCAGGTTTATTTACTTTGATATTCTCTAAGCAGAGGAATGTGTTAAAAGGCAGGATGGTATAAAATCCTATAAACAGGTTTCTAACACAATTGCTATTTTAATGGTCTATTTTACAAGGATGGATTTAGTTTCAGTAATAGTTTTAAGAAGAATTTTAAAGAGACATCAAAGTGTCTGAAGTCTTTGTAACAGATCTAGCCAAAGATCAGAGGGGAAGAAAAGTATTTGAAAAGTGCTTCTTAGTTTTGCAAAGGTCAGGATTATGTATGAAACTACTTTAACCTGTTTTTTCCTTTTAGAATGTTGGCCACACTAAAAGTTGATAGTCTTGTTTTAAGGTGGTATTTATGGGGTAAACCCTGCATTGTGTTTTGTGCTAAATCATAGACATTTTAAAGGCAGTCTTCAACCTGAAATATGATGTTTTTCAACTCTTTAAAATTCTTCTAGAATTTTTTTAACTGTAAGTGGTCATACTTCTCTATAGAAAGGAATTTTGCTCAGAAGTCTTTTATAGGTTCATACCTTCATGATTATCCTGGTTTTTTTCTTCTGGTATTTTGTCTATAAGCCTGCTGTTAACATACTCACAGCATTGTCAAAAAGAGCCCCAACTGGCCCCACTTTGGAGCTTTCTACAAAAAGGCCTTGGGGTTTGTTTTTTTTTTTTTTTATGATGAGAATTGGGAGGGGTCCCCAGGCTGTCTCAGTACTTGCCTTCATCTGTCTTCTGTGGACTGTGCTGAGTCCTCCTTCCTCCCATAACATGGGCTGTCTAGTTTCATTGGTCTTAACCATATTGTGTTTTACAGTTAGTTTGGAAGGTCTTGTAGGTAGGCACCATTTTGTTTGTTTCTTGGTACTGTTAGTTTTTAGGGCTATGGTAAATAATACTGAGAATAAATAACAGTACAGTAGTATGTGATTCAGTAAGCACAATTTTCCACCTACTAACTGGTGGTCCAGTGTAGGCAATATGGACATAATTGCATCTTAAAATGTCTTTATGTATATATACCCACATAAATTAATTGAAAGTATTTATTCCTGTGACATTTTAATTTTTTATTTCAATTTTTTAAAATATTGAAATTCTGTGAACAGCATAGGCAATTATCTATTGTCATACAATTATTTTTCTGAAGTGGTGTTTGTAGCTGAAATGAGAACTAGTGGGAGAGTTTTATTTTTTAGCATAAAGTCATTCAGAAAGAAAAGAGTGTTTGTCTCATGACTCTTTTAAGCCTGAAAGTTCACATTATGAAGTGAATACATTTTCAAGCTAACAAGAACGGTATCCAAAATTAATTAATGTATGATTTTTAAATTTGTTTTGTGTGTCTGTGTTATAGGTTAGAAGAAAGTTGCAGGTATCCATGAGAAGAATATTAGGTAGAGATGGAACCTCAAAGTAGGAATCTATCGTATTTATACTTACTTTTTTTTAGCACTGAAACAGAAGCAACTGCTTTACAAAAATCTATTAAGTACAAAAGGATGCCATGTTATTTACACTCATTCTACTTTAGGTTTGAATTACACAGCAAATTAAAGGCAGCGTACAGAATTTTAGCATGGATGAAAGCAGAAAATGAGGGGAATAGCTAAAGGGTTGCATTCCTGTAAGGCACTTTCAAGCTCTTGCGTAGAGGGCTAGATAAAAGGGGGAGCTTAATGCTGGAAATTCAGAAGTTTGTTTCAAAATCACAGAATCATTTAGGTTGGAAAAGACCTCCAAGATTATGAAGTCCAACATTTGAGCGATCACCACTTGTCAATTAGACCATAGCACCAAGTGCCATGTCCGGTCATTTCTTGCACATCTCCAGGGATGGTAAGTGCACCACCTCCCTGGGCAGCCCATTCAAATGCTTGACAACCCTTCCTGTGAAGAAATTCTTCTTGGTGTCCAACTTGAACGTCCCCTGCTGCAGCTTGAGGCCATTTCCTCTTGTCCTTCACTTGTTTTCAAGGGAGAAGAGGCCAACCCCCACCTTGCTACAACCCCCTTTCAGGTAGAAATAGTAACAGTGTGATCACAAGGAACACAACGATCTATTGTAGCCAGGACTGCTTGGACTGTCTGTTCTCCTGTGCATGTCTCAGTGTTTCTAAAACAAAATGCAGTTTTACAGAGCTTGTATAGATCTCTGTTGCAGTTTCTGCCCTGGTTTTTGTGCCTTGGCATTTAAAGAAGCTGCACAGAATCTCCACCTGTAGTTGTACTTTGAAGGCCATGAGTCTGAACATGGATCTTTTAAGCAGTGTGTTTTCTAGAGCATTCTTAGTTTTATTGTAGATGTAATATTTCTTTCTCTATTGATTAAAATCCGTAGAAATATTTTTTCAGCTACATCACAAGAACAGGATTTTTTCCTCACTGATAGTGGAAAAGGTTCCGGTAGATCTTGAATGAATGTCAAAATGAATTGTATCCTCTGTGTTGGAGTATCTTCTCTTGGCCACAGACAAGAATATGGTTATGTTTGCTTTTATATGTTTTTAGTACCAGTAATCATTTTTATTTGCAGTTAAATGCATTAAAAAATTTATACATACAATGCAGTGTCAACTGAAGCTATTGCCTGTAATAATTAAAGTTTCTGGGAATGGGAAGTATATTCAAAATGTTGAAAGTTTAGGCAAAGTGTCACATGAAGGAGAAATATTCCTTATGTAGGATCAATGAGGTTGGAGAAGACCTTTAAGATACTGAGTCCAGCCACTAACCTGACACTGCCAGTCCACTAAAAAAATGTGTCCCTAGGCACCACCTCTACATGACAGACCTAATTTAAAAGGTTTACTGATGCTGGCAGCTTGCTGGAGCAGATTTTGGTTTTTTGATCCAAGTTAACTAGTAATGAGTACGGAGTAATTTGTCTCTGGAGTGGAAGACAGTCTTTGAAGAGATTCCAGTGTCAGTGCATCTTCTGCATGTAACCTCTCAGGTTAGTAATAAGATAAAAATCTGGTTATGTGCTTTATGGTTACTGTATTTAGGCACTATGCATGTATAGTAAATGTATGGTGGAATCATTCTTTTTCTACTGTTAATATTCTACAGCTGTTTTCATATTTCAAAACTTTATAACCAGCTCCGGTAATACTAATTTTTGAGCAGTTAGGAAAAAGTTATAAGGGACTAAAACTTTTATCTGTACTTTTAATTGCCACTATTTTCTTTTTCTTACAGTGGTGGGAAGGACAGTTGTTATAATATGATGCAGTGTGTTGCTGCTGGGCATCAGATTGTTGCTCTAGCCAATTTAAGACCTGCTGAAAATACAGGTATGAAAGCCACATTTCTTATCGGAAATAATAAAAAATATGTATTAGAAACAATGGAGACACAGCTATGCCTGAATTAAGTTCATTTGTATATTCTTATGTAGTTTTGCATATTGAAGGCCAATATAGAAACTTAAAAGAGGTAGAAAAAAGAAAATGCTACGGAAAAGTATTAAATGTGTTTTTCCTTAAAGGGAAAAAAAAGCCCACAAGAAGAGAAGATCAGTAAAAGAAAGGCTTACACAATTTGAAAACGAGAATACAGATATCCTGGTGGTAAACAATGGGATTGTGAGTTCAGTAGCACAAATGCTAAAAGGTAATAGGTGATGTCATCAACCAAAACTAGCACTGTACTTCTAGAAGTGCTTTAAACTGGTGCTAAACTAAATGCTGTGAACCATTCCAGCTGCCAAAAATGTGCCATTGTGCTGCTGCTCATCCATTTTTATCTTTGTGTGTGTTTCTCCATTATTCTAATCCAGCATCTGTGAACTGAATTCAGGAACTGATGTGGGTTGGAATTGACCTTGATGCACATATTTTTCCTGCTTTTTTCCTTCCTTTTAGGTTGGACTGATTTTTTGGTCAGTTCCTCACAGGCTCCATCTTATTTCTATGAAAAAGGTTGGGGGAAACTCAAGTAGTCAGTGGTGAGATGAGAGTATGAGCTAAGTACTTGTATACTGGAATAAAGCACAAGTTGAAGTGAGACTTGAAAAGCAAGTGAGTTGTTTCCAGTTGGTAGGGGAGAACGTTAAAGTATGTTAAACTAGGTTCACTGTTCAACATATGTTAAGCAATTAAGTATGATATTTGGTAACTGTATAGTAGGAGGGTACACAGAAAGGGAAGGAAAAAGGGGGCTGCCATCACAAATGAGTCACGGGCAGAACTGGCAAATGCTAGGACAGTATAGGAACGATTTATTTTCTGGGTAGCTAGGACATAATAATCTCTAATCTTGTTGAAATATGTTGTCTTCAAACTAATTTATCCACATCAGGAATGTAGAATATTGTCATTAAAATCATAAAATGCTCTCTTTAAGTGTGTAGTTGGAAATTTTATAGAAAGTTAATTGAGGTGCTTCAGGCAATAGTGGATTCTATGCCATTCTTTTTATTTTATCTTGTACCACTGTTGCCTGGAGAGTCTCAATTAATAAAGAAACTGTGTATTCTAAGCAGAATATCAGTTAAAGACCTTGTCGTGTTCATGTATGTTGAAATCACTGAATTTTCTTTTAAATCGACTCTTCTGGTCTAGGTTGGTTAGTTGTGATTAGGAGTTTGGATTTGCCTGTTTTGTGCAAAACCATATCTATTGTATGGCATCAAAGGTAACATGACCTCATTCTTACATCACGAATTAGTTGTCTTGATCATGTTACAGACCTTTTTCTTTGCAAGATGTGCTACATGGGTATATAGCAGAAATGCATGATGTCTCTATGTAAATTCAGAGAAATACCAGTGTTACAAATTAGCATTAAAATAGTGAACTGTGTTAGCTTGTAATAAAGTGGAAATTTCACCAATAATGATGTATTACTTTATCAATCTGTTTGAAATATTATCTAAAAAAAATTATATGTAAATGGTTTATTGTATAGTTTGAGATGTGATTCTAATTTGTGATGTCTGCATTTTAGCTGGTTTTTTCTTTATCTGCTAGCTACAAACTGCTTGTAAGAAAATTTGGTTAATTTTTTTCTCCTGGTTAAGGAAATAGCTTTTTGTTTATTAAACAATGTCAAAACATTACCATGGTCTACTTTTATTCTACCTAAGCAGAGATAGTCTCCTTTCATCATGAGCATGGTAACAATTTTAACAGTAAAGTTTTTGTAAATTTTGACAACCTATTGCTTATTCTCAGTGATGCAGTGCATTACAAATTTCTTGCTCTGAGTATGTTGAAATACATCTGGGTTTGTGCCTCTGACCTGTGTTCCTATTAAAATTACCATATAAATAGGAGCAGAATTGGACCGATATGAGATTTTTTGGATGAAGCAGGAAGACGAAAAGACACCACAATTTGCAAATAGGCAGCATGTTTGTGACAGATGTCTTCCTCTCCATACGTCTGTTGGGTGGAGAAATCTATTTTTTTTCTTTCCATGTTTATAGTGGTGTTGTCACCAAACATCTGTTTGTGAACTGAAAAATATTAACATTTAGATTTTCTCAGTGCTTTGTAGTATTGTGATTATCTGTAATTATTGAAACAATGTACCTAATACGGTTGTTTCTTAATTGTGGCAGGGCTGACTGATGAATTGGACAGCTATATGTATCAGACAGTGGGACACCATGCCATTGACCTGTATGCCGATGCATTGGATTTGCCACTCTATCGCGGTTTTATAAAAGGTACCAGTGTAAATACTGGCAGAGTGTATACTGCATGCCAGGAAGATGAGGTTGAAGACCTTTACCAGCTCATGAAACTTGTTAAGGTATGCTGATTGAATATAATTATATAGTTGGGGATAATTATATTTCTTAACTCATTTAGGAATTTAAGTAAATGATCCACTTAGGTATTTAAGGAAAGCTTTAAGAAAGAAATTGAACACTTTTATTTCTGTTCCTTTCTTCTTTCTTGCACTGTAAATATATAGCATAATTTATATTCTTCTTCCCCAATGTAAATCACACTTACTATCCTCATTTCAAACCAAAACCTTTTTCCTATTTAATAAAAACACCTGTAACAGGCACTTGGCATGTACGACAAAAAATGTAATTGTGGCTATCATCTATAAATAGAATATTTAGGTTATTTTGCATTTGAAATAATGTATTGCTTGATTACTGTAATGAGAGATCTTTTGTATTTTGTGTATTTATCAATGTATGGAAAGTAATGTCTAGACATCTCCATTTGAGTACACTTACGATGTGTAAACCAGAATCTGTAATTTGTTTGTGTGTTGCAGATAATTCGCCAGGTATCACAGAATGTTTTACGACGATAGTTTTGATTCTGGTAGCCCTGTGAATATATCCTAATATATGACATAGTAGCAATAACGTATATCAATCAATCCTTTTTAGCTATAAAATCAATTAAAGAGAGACAATGAGCCCACTTTCTAAACCACTTAAAATTTATTCTCTGTTCTTTTTCAAAATCTTTCATATAGTACTTCATTTTCTACCAATATTAAATCAGATCTCATTGAAAAAAATATAAAACCTCCTGTTGGCTCTAGAGGTTTTCCACAATGTTTGAGTGAACATGCTATGTCCATTCCAGCTGATTGTGTTGATTACTGCAGTGCACAGTACTAAAACCAATACAATGTTCAGAAAATCATGATTGCTATTTTAAAGAAAGTAAATGTGTAATTTTATTGATCAAACTGGTATAGGCTACTTTCTGAAACTTCGGGTAAAGGTGTTTTTAGTCTTCAAGTCAGGTATTGAACATTTTCTAGCTCGCTTTCCTTCATTAAAATGAGAATTGAGATTCATGAACCTGAATACTTCAGGCTCTATTCTGTATTCAGTTAAAAAAAAATCAAATTGCAGATAAGACCTAAGAATGTGGTTTGAATGCAGAATGCTTCCTAAACCATGTTGGAGTCAAATGTTGCATCTTCTAAACATTTTTGGCAAGGAAATCCTGTTCTTCTGAAGTAATCAGCATCATACACCTGTGTTGGAGTATGATACTACAGAACAGGAGAACAGTGCATGTAGGCGGTACAGCCTCGAGTTGTGCTGGGAAGGTTTAGGTTGGGTATTAGGAAATATTTCTTTGCTGAAAGGGTTATCAAGCGTTGGAAGAGGCTGCTCAGGGAAATGGTTGAGTCACTGTCTCTGGAGGTATTTAAAAGTTGTGTATTTTGGGTGCCTAGGGTTTAGTGGTGGACTTGGCAGTGTTGGGTTAATGGTTGGACTTGATGATTTCAAGGGTCTTTTGCAACCTAAATGATTCTATGATTATGCTCTAGAGTGCTTCACAGAGGTTTTAAATGGAATGTGCATATCCTGCAGTACAGGCATCGAAAGAAATATGATACAGCAGTTTTAAATTATTTTTGAACCATGATAGTATTAGAAATTAGAAAGGCTGATATCTACTGTCTCTTAAAGCTGCATACTAACAGCTTTCTGCTGCTGGGTAAGGTAATAAATTACTGATCAATTTAATTAAAAATGGGCAAATTAGTGGCAATTATGATGATACTTCCTTTACGATTCTTGCTGTCTTTGGAGGAATGGATCCCTGACATAAATTATTGCTAGTGTTAAATCTTGACAACTTCTTCTTTGGAAGTTTGTACATGATAATTATAACTATAGCTGAAAGAGATGTTATCATGTTGTCTGGAACTAAATAACTATTTCTTTCCTGTATAGAAATATTAATTCCACTATATGATATCTTAAGACATAAATATTAACAATATACTGCCTTTATATTAGACTTTGTACGACGGTGTCTTTACAGTCAAACCTAGCTGTGAAATTCTGATACAAAAGTTTCAGTAAATGTCTTGTGTATTTTGATGAATAATTGCAAAATTATGAGGAGAAATAAACTACAGCAATTGTGGTATTTTAGTTTTAAGAAGACAACTAACATTTTTCTTCTGTGTGTTAGCAGTAACTTTGAAAGCTTTCTGGTTTTATTTTTTCACATTTTTTAATAACTGCTGTTTAGTAGCTTTACTATTTAAGTCTTAATCATTGAGGATTTTGCTTTAGAAGTTGTTTTCCCCAGGTGTTAATAGTTTTAAACAGAGAAAGTCAATTTGCCTTCTCCTGAAGAGAGGGGATGAATTGTGTGGAAGCATTGTCAAAACCATCTTTGAGTGATT
Source organism: Lycocorax pyrrhopterus obiensis (assembly GCA_014706295.1). Taxonomy (NCBI): domain Eukaryota; kingdom Metazoa; phylum Chordata; class Aves; order Passeriformes; family Paradisaeidae; genus Lycocorax; species Lycocorax pyrrhopterus. The sequence continues at coordinate 34,411,887 of JACSVZ010000007.1, forward strand.
ATAATTTTAAAACACTGGTCAAATAACATAGCTCTTTTTTTCTGTCAAATGATTTGGGGCCAAGACTACAGGAAAGGTGTGTCCAAATCAAAATCTCACAGTGTACCTTACTTTCCATTGGCAAAGAATGCTTCTGTTGCAAGTACTTATTTAGTACAAAATTAAAACAAAATACTTTTTAAAAAACTGTATTAATTTGGATGTATACAATGTTTTTAAAAACAGTGTTTTGAGAACAAGATTTCTAAAAAATTAAATATTCCCTCTTAGTTCTGGGAAACCCAGAACAACAGTCCTGTTCTAGTTCATGTGACTCAGTGAGTGATACTGACTGTCAATGACTGTAAACCTATTAATTTTATTGTCACAAACCCAGGTGATTGACAGGTATAAAGGAAATTTATATCTATTTTCTAGTTGCCTATTGCCATGTTTTAGGATCTGTATTCAGTATATATTGTGAAACATATCAGAGTACTTTTATGATGTCTAAACGTATCTTACTATGCAGTCTTCACCTGATAGTAGAATGTTTACTTCAAAAGACATGTAAATCCTGAACTCTAAAGAATAATTTAATGTCCTCTCAATGTTACTGAGTAGGGGTTACTGATACCCTTGTTTGTCCTTGTTTATTCCTGTCCGTATTGGACATTTTCCCAGCCAAGCCTGTGAGCCCTAGAGTTTCTGAGTTACCTGAATTATCTTTCAGGGTTTTTATAATGGTGTTGTCTTTAAAATGTGGTAGGAAACTGTATTTCTTTTCCTCTAGTGGCAGGAAAGACTGGAGCATGAAGGCATTTTTGTAAAACTTTCCTATGACATCTCAATTTAGGCAATATTTAACTGTTTTCTCCCCTTTTCAATGTAATTATGATCTTGCTCAAATAATACAGTGACATTTTATGCAAGCACATACAGAAGTGGTATTAGATGGGTTGAATGTTGGATTGCTTTCTGTATCTCATGGAACTATGGCTAAACTTTTGTTCAGGCCAGTGGCTGTAGCTGCCTCGAGACTAAGCAGACCAATGCAAGATACTTTATTTTCAGTAGACAATTCTGTCCTCTTTCAAATTTCTTGCCTTATCTCCTCTACTCCATAAGTCTTTGCCTTTGTTTGGTAAGTTTCCATTGCTGAAGTAACTTGCGGAATTCTTGAACTAGGTAAAAATGTTTTTCTTCTAGTTTTTTTTTTTTTCATATTTTTCAATGACGTTTGATTACTTCATTTTTTTAAATTAGTATTTTAAAAACTGATTCTTTGTATAGTTTTCTTATATCTCTCCATGTTTTACTGTATATCATGCAAATGGATTTTTAGTGGATTTTCAGTTTCAACATGTTATTTCTGTCAGAGTCCTTTTTGTTGTGCCCTTTTTGGATTCAGAACCCGCAAGCTTTCAAAAAAATGGAGTTCACTTGAAATATTTATATATTGGCTCTCAAGACTGAAGAAGTATTAATTATGAAATCATCCATTGATCATCAGCTGAAAAATAAATATTAATGTTGGATATATTGGTTGTATGAAACATTTGAATAATAATAGCCTCTGCTTGTGGCACTGTTTTATTTTATCAGTAGTGTGGAAGGGAGAGAAAGATGATTTATTTTCTAAAATATCATTTCCTTCTGGAACAGGTATGTTATAACAGTCAGACACTAAGAATAAGTAACATTTTTTAGTTACAGAAATAAAGAGCTTAATAATACAGTGTGATTCCTGTATTTAATAATTACTTTTTAAAAACAGGATCATGATTGTTTTAAATGGTCCCAGTCTGATGTTTACTGAAGACAGAAAGTATTCCTGTCTGAGAGTTAAAATTGCAATAACAATGCCATTTAAAATGTTATATAAGATATTTTATCTCAGACAAAGTTCTTGAGCTGTGTGGGTTCAGGTGGAATAGAAGTAACTTAGGTCCTGTCGGTATTCAGTGAAACACCCTGAGATTTCTTCAGAAAACAGTTCTTCAGTGTTTGAGATGAATGGATGAAATATAATGTTATTGTGTGGCCTTCAGATAGGGATTAATTCCCTCACGGACCATAAAGCTTTCAGTTGCTTGATATTGCTAATAGTCTTCCATGCTAAGGAATCATTCTTTCATCCTTCTCCAGGATTCAGCTGCTGTGGCCAACGGGTGAAAGGAGTTCTCAGATTCAATGTGATTGCTGACTTTCTGTGGCTTTTGTACAGACAAAGGTTTAGGTATTCCTACCAGGAAAAATACATGAATAAATGTAACATAGTATTCTATCACAGCATTGCTTCATTGTCTTCTAAGATGCGTGTAAAAGAAACTGTAAAGTATATAGGAATAATCCCTTGGTTTTTAGATGTCTGGTGTACGTGGCTTCCCTTGTAGTATGCACATGATAAAGACTAGTAGTGTACTCTTAACTCATACAAATAAGGTTTGCAGAATTTCTTAGGAGTCTTAAAGAAGCCAAATAATTATTAGTTTTAGAATCCTGATGGACTTGAAGAATCTGTAGTCGGAGGTCCTCAGCATGCTCTTCACCAAATCACTTTTGTAGTTTATGAGTTCGGACAAAGTAGGTAGCTTCCGCCTCTCACTTATGGGATTCAGAGAGTTCAGAAGTGTGCAAAAGAGTTCTGCTCTAGTGATTTCACATGTTTTCATTGAAGAAAATCTGGTATTTTCCCTATTATGATTTGAATTATCTGTAGATATATAGATTGATTTCTCAGAGTTTTATTTCTCAACATTTTGGAGAAAGATTAAATTATAGCAAGAGATTTTTTTCTTTATGCTGAATTTCCAAAATAATCACTCCTCCATAATTTTTCTGCCTACATTGTGATTATTGAAAATCAAGAATAGTGTGTCCTTGATATATTAATAGATTACCTTTATATATAATTCAACAGTTGAAATACAGAATTTTTATATGGCAAATGAAATTGCACCGTAAGTATTGAAAAAAAATTGTAAAAAATCTTCAATGCCCAGTTGAGGGAAACTGTGATAGATAAAACAGTGGAAGTTATTGGCTGGGTCCTTTACTCGTCATGTAGATTTGATGAGCATTTGGAGACCATATCTCCTAGCACAGCTCTTTGTGTTTTTAGATGTGGAAGTTAAATGGGAACTTTTTCAAATTGTATGAAATGGTTGCCTACACTGACAAGAAATAAGTAACCGTGCTTCTTGATAAAATAAGAATTTTTTTTTGAGAGAAAATATTTGCTGTGTTTTTTCATATACTTAGTTCCTCCACCTTTTATAATGAGTAAATTTTTATCTGCAAGGATTTGGTTTGTCCCTTTGCCCTCATCGTGTTAAATGATTACATTCTTTAATCGACTTGTTATTTTTTCTTTTAATTAATTCTGGTTTGGTATTCCATAGCTTTCTCCACCTAGGGGATGACCATTGTCATTAGCAGTGAATAAAAGTGTGAATGAAGGGAAGAGGGTAAGAAGTAATTGCATAGTTGGCAGTGTTTTAAGCAGCGTAAAATTAATTATATATGTTGTTTCATTCAAAACACAGGGTTTGTTGAGTTGTTGGGGGGGTTTTTGTATGAATTTCAAACTGAGATGGGAACAAGGAAATTTTTTAATCAACAGGATGCCTAGAGTTCTGTGTGTCTCATCTGAACTGTTCAGGCAGGGTCAGGGTGTTTTTTCGTTTGGTTTGGGTTTTTTTTTTCTTTTCAGAAGGGGATCTTCAGCAATATCTTCGTGGTAGTTTCTTACTGTGAGAAATGTTGAGCTTTATGTAAACAAAAAAATCACTGTATTTCTCCCTGTTAGGTGCGTGGAGTTGTTTTCACTCACTCCCTGTCTTGTGTTAATATTGAATAAGCAGAGACAGTCAGGCTGGTGGTGAAAGATGGTAAGCAACCCTGAGGGCTTGTTCTGGTCAGCTTGAAACGTCTGATTGCCAGGTTTTCCTAATTTCCCATTTCCAGGGCATCTCTAGTGTGACCTTGCCTGCTGAATATGATGTTCTGGGTTGCAAGATTCTCACATGCATTTGGGAATGGGCAGCCAGGCATTGTTTACAGGACGCCAAATGAACTGTGCACTCGCAGCAAGTTTGATAAACACACATTTCCTCCTTTTATCAGTGAGATTGCAGAATGTGAAGTATGAGTTTCCAGTTTTACTCATTCCCTTCAGACCTTTTCCTGTTTAAAAACTGAATCTCACTAATTGGATGATGATACATCCTTAGATTTTGTTTTGCCTTTTCTGTTATTGTTGTTTTGAATTCAACGCACTGGTCACTGACATTTTATTTATTTTACCTTGACCAGGTTTGATAGACCTTCAGATAAAAGCTTTCCATTTGTTCAGCACAGAAAATGTTCATCCCTATAAATGTAAAGTGAATGCTAATTAACAGTAATGACTTCTAATCACTTTGCTTTTATACTCCTTTAGGAGCACAGCTATTATGAATGCAGTTAAGTTAAATGCTTGTATATGAATCAACAATGCTGTATTTCTTCTTGTAGCTATTGCTCATAATCAAGCTTTGAATAAATTACGATAGTAAAATTGGTTTTAATGTGTTCCATTGCATAAGCAGAAAGGAACCTTAAATATCTCGTTAAATATCTTGAATATTTAGAGAGTTATCTAGTAACATTTTGGCATTCATTATTGTAGTTAAATGGAAAAATGAATTAAGATGTTTAAGTCAATTTTGTAAACATTATCAAAACTTTTTTCATCGTTGGAATTGTATTTAATGATGTGCATAGATGCAACAGTCTCCGAAGCAGCTCCTTTTGGGTCCAATTGCATGTCTCTAGGAATGCACTGCAAATTTCTGCCTTCAAATGCAGTTAAGTTTTACATAGAACAAACATGTTTTATAGCTCGAGAACTTCACCTGTTTTAGCCTAGTGTCACAGAATATATACAGTAGGTTAATACACATTTATGCATTTCTTTATTAATACTGTGTATCTAACAGACTGTTAGGTTTTTTTACATGTATGCAAACTGCCTGTCTGCCTGCAATCACATACACTTAAAAAGGTGTATAAAAGTAATACTGGTGAAATTTTTATCAGCAGCTGGAAACAATAAGATGAAACTTTGTTTTAGACAAGACTGCTAGAAACAATGCTAATGAAGAGATTACTGGATTGGTAGAATGTTAAGCAATTTTAAAATAATTCTGGTTTAGGAACAGAATTAGGCTAAAGACAATATATATGAATTTAAAATTTAGCAAACTTTTCCACTTAGCATTGCACATACAGGGGCTGTTTGGAAGGCAGAAGTGGCAAAACCTGGATGAAACCCATTTCTAACATGAACATTAGTTTTTGTTTTAATTTATCTTTTATTAATAAGTTCCTTGAAACAATTTCTTAAATTACTTAGGAATTCTAGGTTTCAGTGTCTGGCAGAGAACTGGGGTCTTGCTTAGTCAGTATATTTGTGTTGTCTGGTTTTGCAATTTCTAAAAAAAAATAAGATTTTCATTTTCTGTGGCAGTTTCCTTTCACGTAGTACATCTGTCTTTGCATGCTTAGAGACACAATTCTTTCACAGTTACCATCACAGTTCTTATGGATGTGGATGTGAGTGAGTATCCACAGGCACCGTCTGTGGTTTTGATTTTGTTTGTTTTGTTCATTCATTCACATAGCTTTAGACAATTTTCTGGTATGTTTCATTTGCTTGAGCATCTTTTCTGTTAACATTTATTCTTTGGTTTATTATGAAATCATTGCCTAATGTAATTTCAAATTACCTTCCATGTAGTACTCTTTAAATGTGAGTTTGAGTCAGTGTTCATGAAAGTCCTGGGTTTTTTTGCTGTAGTACTGCAAAATATGCTGCTTGTGGGTTTGGCCACCACAATGTGGAAAAAAAGTAACACCTTTCTTCTCTAAAGTTTCATTAAATGATTGATACTATCCATATCTTATCTCAGTAATTCTGTTTCTTAGTTGGCATCTTAATAATGCTTTTAAAATATAAAAATGAAAAATACAAAACCCATTAATTATTATGTACTTCGGTAGCTGGCTGTTTTATACTGTTTGTAATTCTCATTGGGAAGTGCTAAAACACATTTCAAAATGTATTAGTGTTTAAAAAATGTAATTGGGGTTATTTCTAATAAAATAAGATCAAAGACAGGCAAACTTTCATATAAACTAACAGTAAAACATTTATCAAATTTGTTTTCATAAATATTTGTATCTCTGAAGCCCATTTGTTGTGTAAAAATCATTTTGCATAGATTTACTAAGGTATTTATGCTGACTTATTTAACATACTTTCCCCTTTCATATGAATGTCAAACATACAACAATTTCAATGTTACATTATTTTCAGCTGGACGCTTGCTGGTTTTGATCGTTGTATTTAAAGGTAGTTCTTCTGGAAAGGGTGGGATTTAATTTGGTTTATGTTATACCAATGTTACTGCTTTCAAAATAGAAATGATTGATTTGTAAGTGTCATGAAAAGGAACAAAACGGAACTGGCCTTTTACACTGTGAAAGGACTGTATAGCGTGAAGGTATTCTTTCTGTTAATAAATTCTGCCTGTGGAAGAATTGCATAACACTCATCACTCATTTTCATATTGATTATGAGTGGGATTCCAGTAAGAGGTGGCTGTTTGCAAAGGATAAGGCGGCACTATGATTAGTTACCTTTTCCACAGAAAGCACTACAAAGGAAAATGCCAAATGTGTGCACTGCGGTATTCCTATCAGCCTGACAGTCTGTTACATGAACTTTTCTTTCAGTCCATTTTCCTTCAGAAATACAGCTTCAATGTTTTTGCCTTATTATTGTTTTAGGTTTAGTGCATTTGCATGCTCTCCTAACTCCGGATTCTTTCTTTAGTCAGTTATTTATTTTCCTGACAGTCTCCTGTACTTGGGCCCTATCACCATTGTAACTCTTAAAAACTGATACAACAGTGCCCTCTGTAGTTTCTCCCTACATGGTTACTACCTGCAGCTGCTTTTGAGCCTTTAGGTAAGGAACAGGATGTTTAGACTTATTTTTAGCTCAAAGAAAAGCCCCTTTTTTCTTAAGGAAAGATTTTGATTTTTCACTGACTGTTTCATATGCAAGAAAGGGAACAAAAGAGGCTGTTCTAAGTCATCTTTTAGGTTTGTAAGATCTGTCATTATCTAGTGCAAATGTAAAATTTTATCAGGCATTCATTCAAGGCAGTCGTTAAAATGACTGGATGGGATTTTCTGAGTTTTGTAGGCTTTCCTGAAGCTTTTGTTTGAAGTGGAGCTTCAAAACAATATAATTTTAAACTTACTTCCTTTATGCTTGCTACTTCTCCTAATTTAGATCTTACATGATCTGCCAGGGACTGAAGACATGCTTGCCAGCAGAGCACCTAAGCTTTATTAATGATGTTATTTTAATTCACACAGTGACTGAAGTAATTGTTGTTCATTAGCATTGATTTGTCTCCAAAACTCGTTTACAATTTAGATTTCTCGTTTAACTCATTGTAGCTTAATATGCAAATAACTTTTTAGTCTGTGTTTTCTACAGGACTTGTTGGACAGGTTCAGTATTGCACACACATGCTCCCTGCATTCACATATGTGCACATTCACACTCATGAGCTGCCATTAAAATATTATAAACTACAATAAAAAAGAATGGCCGTTTGAAAAATAAATGCTTTAACTACAATTAGTTGCTTCTGTAACAGCATCATAAAAGTCACCCTGTGAAAAGTTAAATGGCTTACTTTATGATGGGGAGTGTTAATGTACATGTAGAACACACTCTTAATGCACTTCCATGAGATGAAATTCATCAGTCATTGCAGTAAATTATAGTTAATGATGTAACCATAGATGGCTATTCAAAACATTCGTGTATCTCTAATGATTTGTGTAAAGCACATGACTGACCACATGCCTTAGTTCATTTGGAACAGTAGATGGATAAATGCACCAGCTTTCTGCTTTTGAAGACCATTTTTTTCTGTGTAACAAGTGATAAGAATTTTGATGGAGTAAATAATACATCACAAACCACTTGCAATATTTGAGATATGGTAATAAATGGTGAGGAGGACTAATTTAATATTAGTTTAGGAGGTGAGATCCTTCAGAAGTTTAGTGTGTAGAAGCTTTGATTTTTTTTTTTCCGGTTTATGGGTAATCACTATCCTCTAGTCATATGTCAACTTTTTACCATGAGATTTTTTTTATATTGAAATGTTACTGGAGGAGGCAACTATTATGGCGTAATGTGCACTGACTAATCCAGAAAATACCCCATATTTAATATTTACTATATTGTATCCAGTTATATAATGAAATTACAGAAGTAGAAAGGTCACCCATGTTATTTGAGTAAAGCAACTATTATTCTACTGGCAGAAAAGTAATGTGGTCAAATAATTTTGCAATAAAGATAATTTGGTCAAAATTATTTCTTTCAGTCTAAATTTAACAGAAACTTTGAATCAAGCTTAATTCTTACACCAATTGCCTAATTATTGTTAGTCTTAAATATTGGGGCAGGGTGGAAGTAATTTTTTTTAATGAGCCTCTTCGTTCATCGGAGGGTTCTTATGGTAAAACAAGTATTTTTTTTTTTTTACAGTATAGCCAAACCATGGATTGTTATAATTTTTTAAGTGATCTTTAAAGTTTACTTTATGAAGGAAGGGTAGAAATGAGTATTAGAAAAAAAAAAGTGGTGTAAATTTCTACTTTAAAGTAAATAGGTACTTTGGAGAATATTTTAATATTTTTAATGGAACTTCATCACAGTTCACTCTTTTTAAATAAATGTGTCTTACAGATCAGTGGGAATTTTGCTTAGAAAATGAATTCTTCATTAAAATAATATTTTAATTAAGAAAAGAAATACACGTGATTTGTTATAAGTGTGATCTGATTAGCAGTGATAGAAGGTTTTAATTTTAAACTGTAACCTTTGAGATAGATAAGATGTTGTTCATTTGGAAAAATGAATAAGGTGTATTTTGTTGCAATTACACTTGCCAATTAAGATTCAGCATAATTAAGATAGTGGTGAATATAGATTACAATATTGGAGGCAATGAATTACAGCATTTCTGTCTACTGAGAGCTGGCATAACTTACCAAAACTGGGCAAAGAAGTGACAGAACAGCCACTGCAGATGCTCATAGGAAATATCGTGTTTAGTCCACATACTTTTATGTTTTTACTTAAAATGTCAATGACTTTACCCCATTCTATAATCAGCACCTCTCCCTAAAGTACCATGTTTTTTTTTCATTCAGTTGGGTTGTGTGATCTGTGTCTGAAATCTTTTATGAAAGAGAGTATGCATTTAAGGAAACTCTATAGTTAAAAGTAGTTGTTTTCAAATAATTTGCTTAAGAAGATCATTAAATTAATTTCATATGTTCTTTCATAAAATCTAAGGTGATGCAGAGTAGTTAAGAGTATTTCTGATGATTGTCTTAATTTTCATTTTTAGTATTTCTTTAACTCTGAAATACCAAAAAAATGTGAAAACTGAATGTTGAGTATATATTTTATACATAAAATAATAAATATGTATTCCGATTTACTTGGTTAACAGTTGCCTACACAATAACACTAGTTATATGAGGAAAAACAACTACTTCAATCTAAAATGGAACATTATTTATTTGACATAGCAAAAGAAATATTAACTTTTCTTGCTGGAGACATTTATGAGACTCTTTTTTATGACCCTAGGGCATATTATTATGCCTTTATGATTATATTTAAGTTTTAAGACCTCCTTTTTTAGGGTATTTTTTAAAGACTTTTTTTAAAATTTTATTTCTAAGACATTCTTTCTTTCTCTCGAACTTGATCATATAAGAGAGAATCTTTGATGACATAATATTTTTAAAGGAAAACATTAGTATTTAGGCTTTACTTGGTTACTTGATGGCCTGTTTTTATAACTACCAGAAATACAGATAATATCCTTCAGAAATATAGATAAAATTACTGTGAAGTGCCAGTAGATACCGAGGAGTTAGGGACTGAAAAGAAATTAACACTTATCCTTTGAAATATTTTCTTACAGACCTGGTTGTTCTACATTCCGTAGGCATTTTGCTTTGCTATGTTCTATGTTGTCCATAACCCTCCTTTTTTTTTTCTTTTGTTCAGTTGTTTTTTTTATACAGTGACTTGGTAAGTACATGGATTCTGGCCTTTTTTTTTTCTTTGTAGTGTACTTTTGGTATCTAGAACAGTGATACCATTGTATTTCATGAAGGCACAGTTTATTACAGAAAATGTCATCCAGGAGGTAGATTAAACTAACTGGCTTTGTCGTCTTGGCTTTTTTCAACTTCTTTGTTCCCTAGCCAATGTATGAGGATTAATCTATATAGATATGTAATAATTTGTAGAATTTGAGTTTAAATGATAATGTTTCTGATTTTACAAAGCTAGTTACTGTTGGTTTATAATTACTGGGATTAATTTATTAAACTTGCTTGTTCATATAGTCATGTTTCATTCTGCTACAGTTTGTCCAGTATTTTTTTTTTTCTTTCACATGCCCTAACTCTCTTTAGACCATTACAGATTTCCAGTAATTTGGGTGGTTTTGTGCTACAGCAACCCTTTTGGCCACCTTCAGGATTATCCTTATCCTTTGGAGACCAGTTCTGTGTTCTCTGAAAGTCTGTCAGTCATTATTTATTACCCACTTGTCATTGTGACTTATTCATTGCTTACATCACCATTCTCAAATGTATTGCTTTACAGAAATGGTGAACAGTGCTGTGAAGGAAAGATCAATAAATGCTTTCAAAGGAAGATTTACCCTGAGACTTAGATCTTCTTTTTAATACTAAATCTGTGCTATTAGTTCTGAGATGGTTTTAATATCTTGACATCAAGTACCCTGTTTCTCAAAAGGGAAAGATCCTGTTGTGTTAACTAACTTTTGTGGAGCAGGAGGACTTCAGCAATTAAGTTTTATAGTATAAAACTTTCCAATTGTCAATACTTTGTGTATTTTCCTGACTTCTTATCTTGTGAGCTTGAAAATACACATCACCTATGAAAAAGTGATAAAACATATAATAAATGTTTGAAAATATTTCTTTGAATTTTAGTGATACTGGTTTTTGTAACTGCACAAAGAGAGGAAAGGGCTTATTTGAAATTGGAAAAAATAGAAAAAAATTCTACTTCTCCCCACATCTATTTTAATTGTTTTGAGAGCTTCATGACCCATGCTGTTTTTCCAGAGCATCCAATTTTGTGTAATATGGTCACTCTTGACACTCTTTTAAAAGGTAGTCGCTCCAGAAAACTGTTTGAGTATATATAATATTAAATTATTGTATGAGTTGCAAATTCATGCAGCTGAGAATCTGAAAGTGGCAAATGCGTAATTTTCTGCCCTCCTTTGTATATCTTCTGCTTCAAATAAGCTGGAAAATCAGATTTAATCATACTGTGTTTAAGATTGTATGTTGAAACCTGCTGGGAGGAAATTAAACAAAAACGTCTCATCGGTGTGTGATGTTTCATAATTTTTTACTTCTTGATTCTGCAACGGTAATTTTTTTCCATTTTTGAAGTGACGATAAAAAGATCTATAACCAATGTGCATGCGCACACACACATACACACACCCACTTTGGAGCAGGCAGATGAGGAAGCTGGAAACCTCTGCAACGACTTCTACAACATAAAATGAGGGAGTGCCACATCTAATTGGCAGCCTACTATGATTTCATCGATAGGAAACAGTTTCATGTGCTAAATTTTTGTATTCGTAAGATGATTGGCTGTTTCATTGGGAAGTTTTGTTTAGTCTATTCGTTTCTTCTTTCTCCTCATAGTTGCTGCTCCATTAGTTGGTGGATATTCTCAGTGCTGTTTTATTATCAGTTGCTCCTAATATGGTTATATCTGTGTCATTCCAGCCTTGTAACATTCATGTTCTCAGTAATTATTTTGCTAGGCTGTCAGAGTTTTGGCTGCGAGAATATTCCTGAGAAATACAAACTGAAGAGAAGGTTTGTCACATTATATAATATGGGTGTAGTGCAGTATAGAATAGGAACTACTCTTTCCTTGGCCATTGCTGCAATAGAAATGTAAAGTAATATAGTTCAGTATTTTGAAATATGCACTCTCCAGTCTTAAAGCGTGCATTAGACAGTGCTGTAGATAGTGTCATGTACTGCATGTTAGCAGACTATATTAGAATAGCCTGCTGTTATTTATCTTTTCTATATTAGTAGTTAACCTACTTCAGACTTAAGCATGAGTCAAATTTGCAGAAACATAAGAAGTGTTTCAGGTATTAGACTTTTGTATTTGATCAAAGCAATATATCATGTTAAAAATAATAATAAAATACTTAAATATTTAAGAAATTCAAAAGCAGAAGCTTCCTTGCTTCCAGGCTTGTTTTCAGTCAGTGGACTGGCATGCTGATTCATGGCAAGCATTGTTCAACTCCTAGTTCCTGGGAAGTTCCCTTTCCCTCGCTTCTAAAGTCTGTCAAAATTTTTTTCCTGCTCCATTTAGGACTCTGTGAGCTACATGATGTGCTGAGAGGATAGCACAATTACAACCTGTTTGTAAAATACCTTAACTGAAGAAATGAGTAAATTGTATTTAAGTGATTTAAGATTGCATAGGAAAGCTTCTTCTCATCCTGTTCTGCATTCTCTCATTCATTGAACTTGCAGTTTTCTGATAACGTAGCAGTCATGTTTTCAGTTTTTATACATATATTATGCCTTTGGTTGCATTTTTTTTAAAGGATACTTAGAAACTTCTATTGAAGAACTGACCTTCTTACATAGAAGTTTTTCTCAAAGCTGATCTTTAGATTTTAAGTTGTCTTGATTCCTTTTTGGTGGAAAGTATTATTTGCAGTTTTCTCTTCACACTGAAAACTCACAGAATCCATCCAGATTTAGTTTTCTCCTCAAGCTTTTTGTTTCTTCTTTGTGTAGAAAAGATTCTTTCCACACTGAATTAGAATACAAGTTTTCACTTCTTTGGTTGAGCAATTGCATCTGTATGAGGCAAGGGTCATCTCTTAAGCCTAACTTCTTATTCCTCTGAAGTGTAAGACTCATCCTTCTCTTTGGTCACTTTGGTTATGTTTCAGTGGTTGGTCTGTTTGACAGGATGTTTCACTGTTGTTCTTATGGACTTTAAAACGTGTGAAGTACATTCAATTTAATTTGTTAATTGTATCTTGTTCAGAACTCTTGACTGAGGCCACATTTGCAAGTCTCATGTTATTTTAATACTTGATTGCAATGAGATTAGGATCATCCTTGACCTCTTCCTCCCAGGCATGCAATTACAGTGGAACAGTGTGATAGTATGCAGTGTAAACAGAAGGCACTGGTTTAAAACAACTGAGACCATGAACACTTCTCTTTTAAAAAATGGTATTTGTCAATAAAATAACAATTCAGGTTGAAAGACTAATATAAATATTTTGCTTCCACTAAATGAGACAAAAGTATTTGTGAGAAGACCACACATTTTGAAATGGGTAAGAAAGCTCAATTTTGTGAATGTCTGCTCTGAGAACTGGAAGGGGACTGAAACCTTAATAAATGTGAACCCCTCTGAACTTCTGCCATTTCTAATATCTTTGTCCTTGTCTGGCTGTTTTAGTTTTCTTTTCTCTTTAAACTGTTTTTTTGTGTTACTCAGTTTGTGTGGGTCTAGACTCAGAGACTGTGACTGGGCTGGCAGATCCTTTGGATAGTATTTGGAAATACTTCTGCTCCTATTAAACAGATGTTTTCCTTTTCGTCTTATCTTTTCACTGCAGTCCATAGTCACTTCTACCAAGGGCACAGGTCATGATATCTACTATTTGCAATTTTAGGCACCTCGGTCCTCTGAAACTTCAATTTCTGTATTAAAAAAAACAACCCCATAGTAAATAATTGTAGCACCTGAATTAGAGAAGGTGCATATGGCTGAGAACCCACAAGATAAAATTAATGCATATACCTTTCAACAATAAAGCATTATAGAGATGTTTTTTTCAGTTTAGGCAACACACAATTTGGGAAATTCTGATTCAAGCAGCATTGTCTTCTAACTCTAAATAATCAGGTTGTTCTTAATCTTGAAGAATGCCATAACAATCAGCCTGCAGTTGAGGAATGAGTGAGGACGGATGATAAAGGAAGACAGGCATTCTCTTCTCTGTGATGCAGCCACATACTGACAGTGCCAGAAAACTTAATATTCAGCATGCTTTGGTACACACTTTTAAAGATGGAGAATCTGAATTGTTAAGAAAATGCAGATAGCTTTAGGCAGAGAAGGTACCAAAGGGATCTTTGATGCTCTACATAAGTGATTTTGTCTTTCTTGCTATCCATTTCCTATTAAAACAGCACATACAGAAATAATACCCCTCAAAATATTGTTGGGATTGTACTGTGACACTGAACTAATGTTTTGTATTTTTTTAAATGTCACTTAAAAAAAAAAAAGGAAAAAGCTGGCCAGAGGAACAATGATTAAATGTATAAGTTTGAATTTTTTGCATTTTCTTGGATTTATTTTTTTCAATATTTACTTGTGGCTGGGATGGGAATAGAAGAACTGTGAGAAATATTGGAGTTTAAAAAAAGTCAAGCATACTTTGGAGGCTACTGGAATTTGGAAGAACAGGGGTAAAAGATGAACATGTATCTCTTTTTCTTGCTCAGGAACGACCCTACATCATCCATTCTTCTCTGCCTTTGGAATAGGTTCAAGATCAATTTAGTTGACAGTTTTCTCTCTTGGCAGGGTTCCTGATTTTTCTTCTTGGCCTTTTCTGGTCTACACCTTTTCCTGATACTTTTTTTTCTGCATACTTTTCTCTGTTTCTACTTTGAAATGCCTCACCTTACATTCTCTCTCTATTGTTGAACATTTGCCTGCATTTAATCTTCTGCTATCACCTGAACAAGCTGTATTTTTTTTCTTATTCTTTAAAACATTGTGAAGCTGCCAACCTGTCTTCCTTCTTCACCATACCTTCATGTTCAGGTACCCTTTCTGGTACTCTCATGGTGACTAAGGACACGTCTTCCTGGAGAAAAGAAAGCCTCGCTTTCACCCAGTTGGAAGAAATAAAATTAAATACTCCTCTACCCCATATTTAGACACACATTTGCTTTCAGATTTTAAGGGGGCATAATGGCTGCCACTCTGCGAGCAAACTGATGCTACAGCCCTGTTGACAATATGAGATGTCAGAACTTCAGAAGATTGAAAATACATTTCTGATTTATGCAAGCTAATAAAATAAAGCAAGATGGAGCAGATTTTAGGATAACATTAAGTGTTTGGGGACTATTATAAATTTTTTTATGTAAAGATTTGCTGGAAGGTGTTTTTTTCTGTAATTTTTTAATTGTTGCTCCTTTACAGAAAAAGTCTCTGGAAGTTTTACTTTGCTACGTATTTCTCTTTTGATTTTGCTGTTTCTGTGTTGATTTTGGTTTACTCTTTTACCATGTCTTTGGCACATTATCATCTGTCTTTCCTTTCTGTTACTTCCAATCTCCCTCTAAAAATCCTTGTTTTACATTTTTTCCTCAAGGAAGATCCTCAAGCTGCCCTTTCTTTTTGCTACACAAATTCTCTCTACCTTGTAGTAATATCCCCTAAAGTGTGGTCTTGTCAACCCAGATTGGGGCAGTGTTGCTTGCATATATTGGCATTTCCTGAAGGCTTTCCACTTACAGCTTTACCTGGGTTTAGGGTAAGTTAGACTTTACATGAATGTGATGGCTTAGTACCTGGTTCATACTTGTCTTGTTTCTGTTATAAGTAGCATTGTATTTTGTTTCAGAAGCATCAAGCCTGTTTAAAATGGAAAAGTTGGATCAGATTTGCCTAGAATACTTGTGTGAGAATAGATCATCTCAAATGTCATTTTTCAATGTAAAACCTTAATGAAGTTTTCAGGTTTTGGCCAAGCATTTCTGTAGAAAGTGTCATACTAGTGCTTTGTTGTGAAACTGGTTTGCAGTCAACTGACTGAAATGCAGAGCCTCCATTATGTAGGAAAAAGATTTCCAAAGATTTTTGGTGACAGTGGAGGAAAATTAGATACTGAAATTTCCTGTGAGACAAATGAAAGCAGAAAATTTGAATATTTTTCTGTCTTCCTGAACTTGAACAGATGATTCTTCTGAGAAAATGGCTTTGGGTGTTTTGTGCTACTCTTTCTGGATCCTGTCTTCCAGCTGGACATGGTAGAACCATGTTGTCACTTTGGGACCATGCAGATAGGGAAAGTCTGTTCCTAGGTTCACAACAGTTTGCCTGGGGAACTGTATTAAGAGCTGTGGACCACACAAATGCAGACTCTGGTGGAGCCTGTTAAGTAAACTGACAGCAACCTGCGAAGAAAACTCTTGTATTAATTGGGAAGTGGCCAAAACCAATTGCTTCTTATAAAACACTTAGGCTTTAATGCACTGGCATTTCTAATGAAAAATTACTGTGTTGGAAAATCTTAGGTGCATTTTAGCCTTGAAGTGCTACTGTGTTACTATCACCAAATAATAATGATAATCATAGAATCATGAAATTATGTCACCTTCTTCTGCCTATTAGCTTTATTTGTGTTCTTGCCCCTAATATGAAACAAACCAAGATTGCTTATAAGTGAAGTTATTGTATTTTATTATCATCTTTGCATTGTGTATTTTAAGACAGTGTTTTAAGGTAGTGTTGATAGCTGAGGTAGCCTGCTGGAGGTGGGAGGCAAAAGTGCAGTGATGAATTGCACATTTTAGAATTCTACTTACATTTGTTCTTAAGTGTTTACATAACAAGTATTTTTCAAATTTCTTACTAATAACAGTTTGTATTGCTATTATATAACCTGAGGCCATCTCTGATTGCATAATCAGTTATAGTAGAGTATGCATTGATTATTAGACTGTAAAGACAGTGGATCACGCATAGACTATACAGTAAGCTAAGAACGTGTCTACTGGTAATCAAAAGTAAAAGGAGATTCCTTCCTGTGTGCATCAAGACTGCTAGAAGAGACGAAGTACTTTGTTCCCTGCTCTCACAGAAGGAGCAGTGCCAGTGGTTCTTAGAGAGGCTAGGATGTTAATCCCTGGCCATTCTTGCCACTGTATTTAAAGTAGGGCTTAGGATGCTCTTCCATCAGGCATTACAGGGGGCCTTTAATTTTCACGTCAGTTTGTAGAGGAGTTGGCTTTTTTTGAGTGAAACCACATAATGAAGACAGGAGACAAAGGTAACTCCTTTCCAAAAGCCTGAATAACAGCTGTGCTGAGATACCCTCTTAATAAAAAAACTCACTAATTTTTAGATGCTTGTTAGACATGATTTTTTTCCCAGGTGGTCTACAGTCTCTGTGAATATGCCTAAATTTGTAGAGAACATTGGCTATTTCTGAGTATATCTTTAGTAAACTGTTTAGAATGGGAAGTCTTTGGGATAAAATTTGATACCTTAAAATACTGCATTTTAATGGACAGATAATGCCATTCACAATGATACAGAGGAGGATAATATCTAGTGTTTGCAACTGTTTTACAGACTGATTTTTGGGTATTGGACTCAAATATGGAAATTACCAAGGGATGTTTTGTGTCCTGTATCATTCCAGTTGATTAGATTGCAGAATGATCCCTTTCTGACTGGAAATACCTAAAAATTGCTGTTAAAAAACCAGTAAACAATGGAGGAGTTTTACTGAGTGCTTTTGTTGAGTAAATAAATGCCTTTTCCACAATTGCAAGAAATTTTAAAGTCAATTTTTTATACTATATTATAAATTATATTTATTAGAAATAAAATTAAATACCGTTGAAAGCTATTGAAAATGCAGGGCAGACTATGAAAAAAGGCATGGATATCTCTGCCTCTACATTGTTGAAACTTGGTTTTCTTGAAGTACTCAAGTACTTTTTTATTTCATTTCTATGCAAGAGGAGAGAAGGCTGCATCAGAGATTAAAGAAAAAAAAAGGGGAAAGAAACGATGTTCAGTCATATCAGTTAGTGGTTGCCTACGTTGCAATTTATATAGGTTTCTCTTCAAGCAGAATTCAGACTGAGTTTCAAGTCTCAGCAGAAGTTGCAAAGTATTACTTAGCTGTCATTGTTCCAGGCATGTACACGTCATGAAGGCAGGTCATTAGGAGTTGGAACACTTGCTTTGAAATAGATATTCTGGGTAAACTTAGAAGTGAACATAATTTAAAAGCAGTAGGCACTTCACTTTTAATTTGCCTTAGTTTGCTGAACTCTTTTACAATGGATTAATATCTGGTTCTATTTTTTTTTTTCAAAGTGTATGTAGTGATTACATATCACTATATGTAATTATATATAAATCTAACTATGTCTAGTTTTAGAAATTGTCTTTTGGGGCTTGTTTCTTCATGCATTGGGCATAATTGCAGTATGTGCTATCTTCAATGTATTTTCCAAAGCACCCTTTTAATCTTTCTAATAGGGCACTTGCAAAAAGTCTCTTAGGCAGAATAGGTAGAAGTGTCTATGGATAAGAATCTTCTTTCAATGGAAAATGGATTTTTGTTATAACTGTTTTACTTGCCAAGCTTGTACTTGTAGTGTGATTGCCCATGATACTGAATACAAAATCAGCTCAAATTTCTCTTTTTGAAAACTTGGGGTTCCTCTGGTGTGAGGGGCTGGCGTGGTGGTAGTAGTGCTTCTCCAAACCCTTATCACTGGTTACCAGTCTTGCTGAATTGTTCTTTGCCATTGAAAACAATGGAAGTTCTTGGTTAAGAAATGGTGAATAAGTTTTCCCAAGTTTAAGTGTATCATCTGGTTTGAAATTTGTCTGAGAGGATTAATATTATTTAGCCTTGCATTTCTAGCATTAAGTACTACAACATATCAAGACACTTTAAAAAATAATGAACTCTCTTTTCCCATCTTTTAAAAATCCGAGTGATGTTGAATCAAGCTTGATTAACCAAAGAGTAAATGAAGGCTGAGGATAAGAAAGTGTAGCTCTAAATATTTTGAAAAAATAATGATAAAATTACTAATACAGTTAGATAAATTAGGTACTGTGCCATTGGTACTGTGGCTTATGTAGCAATCTGCAGGGAAAGGATGGAGAGATGAGTGGTTGTATTGTTTACATTCTGCTTTTTATTTGTACCTGATAAAGAACAGTAAATATTGGCTCTAATGATGAAGTCGCCTGTATTGTAACAACAAATAATTTGCATAGCACTGATTTTACAACAATTTTTCAAGTATTGTCATACTACTGGTTATTCAATTTGTTTAGGGGTTATTGTTCATGCATAGAGTCCTCCCTCAGAGAGAGAGACCTAGTAGTCATTACAATTGGTGATGCCTTCCAAAATTTATCCCATAATTCACATGCAGCATGGATAGCAGTGATTACTTAGCACATTCAAAGAATTTTTTAATGTTATGGTAATACTGTTATTTTCAATAAACCATCCAATACCCCAGTAATTTGAACACTATTCCTGCTGTTTTATTGTATTGTGATATAAACATAAATGCAGTGTTAAAAGCTATACCAATGGTGTCAGACTCCTTAAGGACTTGAGAAAACTGTCATAACTTCTAAAATAACTGATAATCGTTTGTGGGTCAAAAAGAGCAACATGCTGTATTGCTTAGCTTTCTGCTTTCTTTTTCTCAAGGTTTATCTGAGATTTAATTTTATGTGAAGTACACAAAACACTGTCAGTGAAACATTATCACTTTGTAAAAGCTGTTTAGAATATGGTCTGGCACAAAATGTGCAGAAAATTAAAAAAGAATACTCACAACTTCTTGCATAGAGCTGAGTTGTATATATTATTTGAAATTGTGACCAAAACCAGAATATGTGATGTGACTGCGTCTCAATATTTGCAAGATAAGCCTAGAGCTACAAACTTAGCTTTTAAAATTTAAAATTATATGCATAAATATATATTTATAGAATTAAATAAATATGTATAAATAAAATTTCATATATGTGGTTTCCTGTGTTTACATGTGTGTATTTATATATGTAGCTCTTTACAGTTCTGAGGAGTTTATTTTGTCCTATCCATTGCATAATATTTCCATTTAAATGCATGTTTTGATTTTTCTTCTGGGACTGGGTAGAATGCCTTTCCATTACACTACTAAAAGAATAATCCACTTGAACATTATATTTCTCCCTTAAGGGATGGTCTGTTCTAGTCATACGATATTATTTTTCACAGAGTGATATTAACATTCATGATATAGTGATTTTATCTCAATTCAAAATGTTTTGTTCTGGTACTAAAAATATTAAGGAGAATCTCTTGTATCCTAATGCTAAAAATAACCCTCAAAATCAAGGAAATCTGAAAACTTCCCAAACTCAAGGTCATCTGCATGTTCTTTGTTAATATTGAAGTATTAGTAAAATTCAAAGTACAAAATTTAGAGAGGATAAATGTGTGGCACATTTGTAGAGTTTAAAAGAAAAAAAAAAAGGAAAACATTCCAAGACATGGAAATTGGAAATAAAATAATGCTTTAAATTTGAATATATATACACTGCTCTATACGAGTGTTTCTTGCAAAAAGATGCACTTAAGGAGAGGTGTCTTTGTATTCATTGGCAGGGTGTTCCACAACTGCAAAACTAGTTTTTAGTGATAGGACAGAAGTGGGTGGTAATTTTGAATTACACGTCAGAATTTTGTTTTAACAAATGGCCTTTTTATTTTACATATGTCTAAGACTTGCCATTAATTTTTCATTCTAAGTTGTGTGGAATACAACAGTTACACCTGTATCGCAGAAGGGCTAGGAACATTTTTCTTTAATCTGATACTCTGCTATGTGATATTTGTCTCCTGTGATAGGCAACTACAATATAGCTTAATATTGTATTTTCCATTAATTAAATTCTTTTTTGGATACATTGAAGCAAAAACGTGGGCTTTAGTACTAATGCTTTAGTACTAACTGAACTCCAGCACTGATAATTTTGATTCCCTTGAATTTTTTTTTTAAAATCAGGTTGGCTTTTTTTCCCCTCCCCGTAAGTCCTAATGAGTTTATACACCCTTTTCAGGGCTGCTCCTGCTTATCCACAGAAGTGTGATCTGACAGGCAGTATGTTGCACTCCACTGTCTTGCATCCTGGCCTTCTTGCCCTGTTCTTTCCCTGTTCGAAGGCTCCAGCAGGAAAATCAGTCTAGACTGAATTGCACAGTGATCCAGAATATTTGAACTTCTTGAATTACATTTGCATTCCCCTAGTTAAATGATTGGATTCTTCATCTGACTGAGCTCTACCTTGTACGTAGGCTGAAATTGATGGTTCCTTGCTGTTTAGGATCTTTCAGACTCTTTGGTCTACTTCTCTTTTATGAGAAAAATTCGTTGCTATCAACAGATTACTTCGATCTAGAACATCCAGGCAGGGTTGTATTCCCAGAATACTTGTTAGTTTCAATGACAAGTTTAAATTAATTTGGAGATTAAAAGGCAATATTCTGGAAAGAAAATGAGGATCTGTCAGTGGGAAATAGCCCCACGTCTTGTAATTAAAATGAGTGCCTTATTTTATGGATCACATAAACTATTGTAGGAGGAGAGAAGGCTTGGAATAAGAATTGAGTAAAGGTTTAGAGAGAAGCCACTTGATGAAGCTCTTTATAGAGTAAGAATGTGTTTTCATCATTAACCACTTGGACCAGTCCGAAAAAATTAAATTTCTCAGTCTGTCTCATGAAGTGGCAGGCATGTGCTGTTGCTGAAGAATTGTACCTCCAGTAATGGACATGCATAAATTCAATCACTGCTGAAGACACATATTTTTTTCTTACATTCAGAATGCTACATTTTGTCCAAAGTCCTATAAAAATTGTGTGATATTAAAAAGGTAGAATACTTCCCTGGTGTTGATGCTTGCATAAGACTACTTACTACTCTGCCAGATATTGCCGTCTGTGAGAGATGGCAATTTTTGTCTTCTTTCATTAAAATAAGGTGAAAACCCTTAATGCAGTGCAATTAAGAGGGTGTTTCAAAGTTTGGACTAGACTGGGAGCTTTTGAGACTTCAAGGACTGTTACCAGAGAATTGTGTCATAAGTCGTTCTCTCCTCACGGACCTGAAATCCAGTCACCTTCTACTCTGTAAAGACTTGTTTATTGCAGTATACTCTGAGCATAAGGTATAAAATGGGAATTTGGAGGCAATGTGGACCTGCTGTACTGAGTGTAGCAATCTTGCAATACATCTAACATGCTTTTACTAAGGGGTAATACTGCATTATTTGTTCAGGGTATATTTTTAGTTCCTTTCCTTTACTGATTGATTCTAATTAATAAGCTCTAAATATCTAATATAGAAATGTTTCTATTGTAAGTGGGAGAATGTTATCCTTAAAAAACGTATTATTAAGCTGCTGTTCTGCCAAATTACCATATCTGAGCAAAGGTAGACATAGACAACTTTTATAGAAATATGATTTTATGTGGCTGAAGCTGAAAATGTGAAATGTCTGAAATACGATCATTCAGCATATGTATATTGAACTGAAATCATATAGAAAAACATTTTTTCTTTTGTGACAAGAAAATATTTGGAAGAACCCTTGATTCTTCCTGCTGAGCAGCTCAATGAAGAGAAAGATTTGATTCTTCAGGTAAACTTTCTTAAGTTTGTCAGCATAATTTGATATTGTTTTGGAGTGCTTCTCTTAAGACTTGGAATCACTGCTATCATTTTAGTAATGCTAGGTGACCTTGTCTATTTTTCAAACACAGTGATGGAAAAATAGTCCAAACAAAGGCGCTTCATAAGAGAATCAAACCTGAAAATCATAGTGTGGCATTTTGTGCTTCTCTGCAATCTGGGAAAGACTTTATTGAAAGATGTAATATTTTCATCAATAAGACTAAATGATGTCATAAATGAGTGGCATAAAATAACACTAAGTATGCGCAGAATTCTCTTTGTTTCACTCAAGAAATTTAAATCCTCAAAGAATTCTTACTATGGAAAGTGCAGTGTAGGCACTGTAGTTTTGAAACATTGATTATTGTGTCAGTACTTAAATTTGAAGAGGGTCACTTCCAAAAATTAGAAAAAAAAATGTATACCAATGTAGAAAATGAGGGGTTGGTTTTTAAAGAATATTTTATTAGACTAGTTTTAAGTTTGCATAGGCTATAGAAGAATTTGAAAATCAAGAGTATGCGTTCATGTAATTCAGTTTTATTCACTGTTTCTTTTTCATATGATTTCTAGGATCAGTGTTATTTGGGCAAAAGAAAAATAAAAACCTTACCATACCAACTTACTTTGATGAAACAAACATCTGGTGTTACGTTGTTGAGATTCCTAACAGTTTTAAATAATTTCCAAACCCTGCTGACTTTTGGAGAAGTAACAAAAATGTTGTTGAAGATTAAAGGAGAGTTCATGAGGTTTCTGTTCCAAATACAAAAAGAAAGAGGCTTTTCTTTTGGACTTGTGTTTTCAATAGACTGTTTTCCTCCAGCTTAATGTTTTAGAAAGTTCTATGTTCTGCTTTTATGTAAGGAGTAGTGATTATAAGATCAGAAGAGCTGATTATTGGCAGTACAGATAATAAGAATATTTCTGAGTTTATCTAAGACATGTTGTCATTGGGAAAACCTGAAATTTGCAGTATTTATTAAAGATCTTGTGTTAGTTTTTGTGTACTCAGAGTCCATGCCAAGATTATCTACTTCTAGGAGTAATAACAGTATGATGATTTAGTAGTTTGAAAATGTGTATATGAAATTCTGAAGAAATTCTTGGAGGGACACAGTTTACCAACAAAGGTGCACATACAGCAGAACAAGTGACATTGTTTCATGCAGGAAATTTTCAGGTGAAAATTGTCCACCTTTCTTGCCAGCTGACTTTTGTTTGTCCATAGTGGCCTACAGTTCCCCATTAGAGTAATGCCAAATAAAATGTAGTAAATCTTACTTCCTCAAGCATGCTTTTCTTCTCATACATTCATTATCAGGTAATTTCACATTCTAATAACTTGTGCCACTGTAATAATATTTGCTATAATACTTGTTCTGTATTAAAAAAAGACTTTGGCACTTTGAGAGAAGGTATCATTTTAAACTAAAAAACCTGTGAAGACAGTGAAAGCCACAGGATTTTTAATTCATCTGTCAACAGTTAAAAATTTTGAATTTATTAATCAGTTAATTACTCTACATTTAGTAGAGTACTCTACAGTGTTATAGTTTTTGTGACAATTCAGGAATGATTGTAAGTATTTTGCATCTTCACTTTATTAATTAGTTATAAAGTATGTTCATGTTACCGGTAGACATGGCTCAGCGTAGATGTAGATGTGAATTAGCTGTTTGTAAGAGTCTAAGTTAAAAATCTGCAGACTTACTGATAAAATGTCTGCTTTTTCATCAAGGGACTATGAGGTTAAAACTTTGTTTTTCGTGTCTGTCATATTACATATTTTTTATTCAAGTACTTCGGGATACTGAATGTGGTCGATATTTCAGGCAAGTGGTAATGAACACTTTTGACTGTGTTTGCATGACTTGTTCAAATATTGCATTGAATAACTTTATATCTTGATCAACCTTAAGTGAAAATTTATTTTTTCTTACAGAATGTGATATTTTGCTTCAGTACAGTATGCTCCAGGTGTTATTTCTTCAAGGCTAGTTGCTGAAAAGCTAAGTTTGACAAATTTTGGTGGAGAGTCTGATTTACAAATACTTTCAGGAGCTCTGTTCTACAAATACTGGACATTTCAAAGGCTGAACATTCAGTACTATGAAAAGATATTCTCTAAATGGTAAAGGTTTGTATAGTTCTTTGGAGTCGAAGTCATAAGAAGAGTATAAGCAAATTTTCCTGTTGAAAGTATTTTTCCTTTTAAAGTAAGTAGAGTTCACTGGCAATGTGAGAATGCATGTATATGTGAAAGTGTGAGAGTGTGAGTGTGTGTGTGTATCAGTGCAGGTTATGCAGATTTCATAACTATGAAATGCGGTTTTGAAAGATGTAGTATATGGGAGAATGAATTTATCTAAATGTATATAAACATATTTACTTATCAGACTTGTTAGTGTCAGTGAAATTGACTTATTTAACAGTAAATTCTTACATGATTTAGAATGTGTAAAAATAAACATGACCTTGCTGTCACATTGGCACATCTAAGAGTTAATTTTAGACAAATAAAAATAATTTTTTTTGGAAATTTCTTTGCAGGAAAACATAAGGGAGAAAAAGAAGGTTTGGTTCTAATGGACAAAGTAGCTCATTTTCATTTAAGACGTGTTTTTCTTCCATAGTTCTGAGCCTTGTGCTGTTGTATGTGGTAAAAGAACTAAAAAGGGGAAAGTAGGTATCATATCAGGCCTACAGCTTTACTTTCTCAAAAAGGACTGTTTGCTCACAGAATTACTAACAAGAATCAAGATGCTTTCATGCTTCAGTATTTGCCAGCATGTGTTCTGAACTGCTTCATTAAATAACATTGCTTTGACAATACTCATATAGAAATAAATGAGACTAGGCAATTCTTGTATGACATTTTCCTAGAGTAGCTTCCCTTGGTGGGAATCTGTTAATGAGTTGAATGATCCAAACCATGGTGTGTACCTCAGGTAACCAGAGCAGTAGAGTCTGTTCAGAGTTTTGTCTGCACTGGATCCTTGTCTTGTTGGTCTTCCTTGTTGAGGGGTACCGTGCCATTAGCGTGTAAAAGTGGTCCGTATGGAGGCTATGTGGTCAAAGCAAGGGGAAAAGACCCTGTGTCTATATTCAAGAATTTAGTTTATCAAGGCTGGCTTTTGGCTCCTACAGTTTGTTAAAGATACTATTCAAATGAAGAAATCCAAAAGTGAAATTCTGCCTATACGAGGTCAGAGGATGATGCAAGTGAACTGAGTTTCATTATCTAAATCATGAAACTTCTCTTAACTAGAAACATACAAATTAATATTCCTTTGACCTTTCTCTTGATTTAGTGAGTGGTTTGTCTTCAGCAAGACGTTGATCTGACACATGATAATATAGGCCGGTACCTGCCGTCATAGCACAAATACTTTTTTTACTTTTTTCTTTCTGAAGAACTTATACATGATCGTGTATGTTGGTATGTTAAAAACCTAGCTTTTAAATCTGATTGCAGTGTTTGACTACTGATTCTGGATGAATATAACTGCTCTTGATTGTAAAATAGTTACACTTAAAATCACCAGCACTTAAAATATCCAGTCTAGCATCAGAACAGAAACATTTATGATTACTTAACTGTTTTGTAGTTGTTCACTGGCATCTTGTTGTTATGGTGTAATGTCATTTATTCAATCTGGAGTTGACCGTTCATGTTAATTTTGGCTATTAAATTAAGTAATCTGTCTTTGTTGAGGTAATTTTGTAAATAAGATTTCCTGAAAGAAGTGTCTGCAGGCAAGTTTGCTCTGTAATTATTTGAATATTTAAGAGCTGGAAGTCCCAAAGGTGAAGTAGACATTTATTTGAAACCAATTCTCTACACAAAATGCAATTATAAAAAAAGTATATATTTTTTGTTCAGCTGGAGACTTTTGCTTCATAGCTACAAGACTTTGTAGCCTCTGTGGATGGAAGGTAGGCCTCAGTTAACAGTTACTCAGTTAACAGGTATAAAGAAAACAAGAAGAGTTCTGTAGAAAACTCTTTAGGTTGCCTTTACAATAGTGGATCTCTGTTGATTTTATTCTACATAGTATTTTATGTTTTTTGATAAATATGTGTAACTATATTAAATTTTACCAAATGCATACTAGGTCTAGTATGAAATTTTTAAACTGGAAAAATGAATCAATCAATCTAAATGAAATAATTTAGAAAAAAAATCTTGTGAAATAGTATGGGAACTAAAATGATATAGGAACCTTATTGTATTCTATGAAAATACTTAATATATAATATAAAACATTAATTCATTAATGAGTGCTTTCTAATTTCTAAGACTAATTGTTCACTCTGTAAATACAGCTAAATGGAGAATCAGTATATCAGGAAAACTTGCATTTATGGTGTGGTATATGGCTATAGTGGAAGATTTTTCCTGGTTTTCCATTTCTCCTGTTTAGAATGTAATTCTAGCCTTTAGAACTGCAGTATTTCAATACACTTCTGTTTGATATTAGACTTTGAGTGTGGTATTTCTGTCTCTTTGGCTCTCTTTCTTTTTTCCTTTGCTGTGGTGTGTGTATGTGCAAACAAACGTGTGCCTGCACCATCTCCCTGAATGTCACGCCCAGGTAGTAAGAGGACCATATACTAATTAAATGTGTTTCTTGTGAGATTGCAATCAGACACTAAAGGCGCCGCTACACTGAATTAATAGATTGTGTGTGTGTGTGTGTGTGTGTGTGTGTGTGTGTGTGTGTGTGTATGCAGTGTTTCAGTAATTGCATTTGTAAAACTCTGGAAGTTAGGCCATCAGTTTTGCTTAAAGGTGGGTGGTAGGGTGCCTATGTCCTATGAAGGGCATTTGTAAAAATGTATCTAATTAGCTCCTAAAGTAGATTAGTTACATAGTATTATCGACTTGTGTAGATACCATTATTCAGTAATTTACATCCAAAGCAAGTTGAGATAAGGCCGCTGAAGACTTCTGAAATTCATAGTGAGAGTGTTCACACAGGGATTCGTAAATCTACATTATATTAATTCCCTCCTGTTTTTGGAAATACTTTTTCCTAAGGAATGAAGGCATGAGATATGTATGTTTTGAGGTCCCCGTGTGGAAGACAGGAAAGTCCCAGATGATGTGTAGTGATCTGCAATCACTAAGATGATCTATGTGATCTGTAGCTGGTCTGCAGAGCCTTACCAAATAAGTGGGTTTTCAATTTGACATAGAGTTATTACATCCTTATGTCTCAGGAATATTTCCATGCTGTCTTTGATTACTTGCAGCTGCATCTGACAGACATATCAAAGCTTAGAAAAAATCACATACTTCGTTTGAAATCACTATAATCAGTGATCTTAGAATGCTTCACAAATTATAAGGCAAAACTCATATTTAAGAGTTTTCCACTCAAGTGATTGTAGAAGCCTGAAAGTTCTGTTACTAAGGTATATATTGTCAGTCACACACATGCAAATATGTTGTGCTTTAATCTGAAGTTTTGCAACTGTATGGTAATCATTATTTAGACACAAATAACCTTAAACATTAATTTAAGTATGGATAACCATTTTCAGTTATTCATACAAGCTTTAAGGAGGATGTTAATTGGAAAGACAATTTCATTTAGAGACTATACTTTTTATCTTGGTCATAAAAAATGAACTCTATTGTGGCAAAGCTGTGAAGCACATGTTAGAAATTAAATCTAGTTTAACCATTCTTCAGCTATTTATAGTTCATTTTCTTACAAAGATCTGTTCTACACAGTAAATTTTTAGGGATATTCTGCATTTTTCTGACTGGCAGCGCTCAAATTTTCTTGCAATGCATATGAATAGGTATATACAGGCACAGGCCTAGCACTTCCTTTTCATTGTTATTATTTTGGCTGTTGTATGCAATATTTCATTTAAGACAGACATTATTAAGGTGGTGAATAGTGCTGTGCAGTGATATGCTTAGCAGTAACCTTTGCTCATAATGTGATATTGTCTGTATGTCTTATTTTGTTCAGCTTTCTCTGGCACTGATGAAGCCTAAGGCTGCTGTTTCTTTGAGTTGCTGATAATTTTTTATCTGATTAACTGACACATTTAGTTGAAATCAGACACAGCCCTTAGGCTGGGCATGGATTTAATTTAAAAAGTATCAAACGTTTGCACTGTGTGCTGTTTAATCATCATGTTTATCAGGCAAAGAAAAATTACCGGAAGGACCATAGGGAGAGGGTTATCTTAAGGAGCAGTAACTTGGGAAATTGATAATAACTCTGAGGTAATTTACAGCTAACTTTTACATTCATTAATATAACATTTCCCACTAATAGTTACAGTGCATGTAATATACTAATTAAATTGAAAACATTAGCACTAATTTTCTTTTTGCTGAACTCTGAAAGGGTCAGGTAAAGACATTAAAATATGAAATGATAGAAAACCTCCCTACTGATACTACTGCAATAAATTTTTACTTACTAGTAGAATACTTCTACCAGTATTGTATGCTACAATGCATATGTAGTAATTTCCTCAGATTACTGTAACTATCATTAATTGAAAAAAAATCAAAATTAAAATAACAGTGTGCTAGTATAAATTAATCTTACCTCTCTGTTTTTCTTTTACTTTAGCTATGAAGCTGTATGTTAGAATTGTACATGGATATGACAGAGGCACCTTAAAAACAGCAGTGGTGTTTTGGAGCTTTCACAAAACTGTTAAATTTTTTATACTATTTCCTGATAGGAAATGCAGCTAACAGTAGTTTATGCTACACAAAAAGCAGCAGTTTTGAATTTTGTTGTTCATTAAACTGTTGAAAATAATAAATAAAACTAGGATGCCTTAAACATAAATTGTGTGTTTTAGTACAGTTACAGTTGCAAAGATCAATTAGCTGTTCTAACACAATTGTTCATGAAATTATTGTTCTTGTCCTGTGAACAGGAATAAATTAACTCTTATAACAAGGCATACAATATGGTGTAATTTCACTTACTATTAAAACATAGCTAATAATTATCTTAGATACATTTAAAAAAAGCTATTAAAAATGTGTTATTTAGTTGCTTTTTAACAGTTTATTTTTCTACCTGCCTTTTGAAATGAGTACTTTTGGTAGCTCTAAAGGGGAAAAATAAGTTTTAAAATGTCTTATGGAAAATAAAACTTTGCTAGCATTTGTATACATTTGTGTTTAGCATCTGGTTTTATGTGTACATTGCATATTTTGTGTTGTAGTACTTTATGACAGAGTATATTGTACTGAGTATAAGCTCTTTCTGAATTATCTAAATATTCCAGAGAAGCAACTTAGTTTTATTTTAGAGTAGCTTATTGCACCAGAAGCATATTAGTAAAGTTTAACATAGGTAAATAATCTCTTAAATTAAGAGTACATGCTGCTTTTTAAAAAAATAATTTAAAAAATCCACTCAACCCAAGAAAAAAACATCCTTCCATATCAACTTTCCTCAGATGTTTTTTTGTTATCGATTACTTTTTATGTGATACAGCATGTAACATCTTTCCTTCTGATTTTTCCCAAGTTCACTTCCTCAGCTTCTGAGTTCAGTGCAGATCCCTGATATTTACCTGCAGATGTCAGCTTGGTTTATCCTTGCTGAGTGCAGTTTTGTGAACAGGCTTTTAATTGTACCAAACCTGATCAGATTCCACATTAAAAGTGAAGGCACTATTGATTCTGGGATGGATTCTCTGCTAACCATGGTCAACTCCTAGGCAAACAAAATGCTATCTGTTTGCAAGGTGTCCAATAACTCTTTCAATACCGGAGAATAAGTCCAGTGAAGAAGTAGCTTTCAGTTATTACTCTTCGCATGCTTCAAGTGCAGAGTCGAATATACTGTGGGGCAAGGCTTTATGTAAACTTGTCCAGTTGAGGAGTTTATGAAGGTTATTAGACCATATTTTTTCTTCTGTTCTGCCTCATACTCCATCCTTCTTCCTTTCAAGTCTTCTTATTTCTTGAATGTGTGCCACTCTAGCCTTAATTTGTTGAACTGGACAAAGTAAGGGGATTGGATTTATTCCATTTCATGGAATAGTTCTGCTATTTCAAAGCATGTATTAAGTATATTGGTGTTTCTCCTTGTGGAAGCTGTTGTCTGGACAGTGATAAAAGTTAGTATTTACTCTTTACCATCAGAAGAACTGAATGAAGAGATGGTGATAAATAACCACCTGTGAGAAGTTTTTGAATATGAATGCTAACCACAACTGCAAAATGACATGATGTACTGCCATTTCAAAAGACAATTAAAACTCACATATTATCAAAGGAAATAAACTAGAATAAGTGCAGACAATCTTCTGTGTTACTACTTAAATCAGATTTAATGTAAGTTGTAAGCAAGCAGCCAATAGTAGCCTTGTTTTTTCCATTACTAACATCAAGATGTATTACGTACATGGGTACATATTTATTTGTGTGTGTATCTCTATATATATGCATACATAAACATACACATGCAATGTGTTACAGATTTGTATAGTAATAAACACCCAAACAACCTCAAAACAAAACCTATGGGTAATCTTCTTGATGCATAAGTTTCAAGTTTGGGCCTTTGTTTCAATGGTCATTTTGTATAAGTTCTGTGACCTTCTGTGGCTTTTTAAATTCCATTACCATAGCGTTATTTTGAAATTTCCTAGGACTCATGACTAGAATTGTTTAAATCCCAAACAAGTAGGTCTGTGCAACAGTTCATTTTAGTATAGAAGTATTGTGTTTGTATAAGAACAGAACATTTAAGTCTCTACTTCCATTTACTTTTAATTTGAGGGAGTTTTCTTAGCAAGTATCTTTGCTGATGCATATATTTTGTCAGAACTTGAAAAACAGAATGAATAAAAAATACGTTTATGGCTCTGTGAGCTTGTTAAAAATGTATTGGGCGAGTCAGTTGTAATCTTCATGGATGAACAGGAGATTCTTTAAATATATCTATTTGGGAAATCAGATTTCACTGCATGTTTGTTTATTATGAGGATACCATCTTTTTTTTTTTGAAGTTCGTGATAGAGTTACTCTCTTAGATCTCTCATCCACCTATTACCCATTCTTAGAGAAAGAAGAGTGTACATAGTGCAGATACATATAATGAAATATAATGAAAACTATTGTGGTAATTACGGATCTGCAGTGCATTATAATAAATATTATGATGGTAATGAACATCTTATTTGTTTTGATGAGGTAAGAGAAATGTTTGTGTTATTAAACAGGTTGTGCAGAAAAGTTGTGGATGCCCTATCATTGGAAGTGTTCAAGGCCAGGTTGTATGGGTCTTTAAATCAACCATTCAATGGTTCTGTGATGAAAGAATGTGGAAAACTGTGTATCATATATGTATTTACGTAGCCATAGAGATTAATCTACTTGTGAGACAGCAGTTGTATACCCTTCTGTTTGTTTGTATCAGGTACTTCAAAAACATTATTTACTGAACTTAGTTGATGGCATAGCTTGCCTCTGGTAACTTAGAACTGTGATGAATTAGTAACATAAACAAAAACATAGGTAATGTTTTAGACATGTTGGTCGATGTCTGCATATTGTGACAGAGGACATTTTGAAGGAATTGCTAGGGCTATTATTTTTACATAAAAATAAAGACAAACAGTATTTATCTGTCATGTTTTCCAAGACTGTTACACAACTTTCTAACCTTTTTAAAAAGAACTTTGAAGAATGCAACTTTAGTGCAGTTTTAGCAGTACAGGTAGACTGCATATCAAAATAGCATGAAATAAAGGAGTATGGAGAAACCATTTTAGATATACTTGAAGATTTGAGAAGGCTTCATGAATTAGTTGATCAAATTTATTTAAAGAAAACTCTGCTTGCACAACTGTGTTAACTTTTTAAGAAATGTAATTGTAGATGGGTGAGTTGAGTAAATTGAAGTATCTGTGATCTAAAGTATGAAGTATATTTATCCTAAAAAGAGCTTTGAAAAATGGCAGAGAAAGAGAAGCAGAAATAATATTGTACGGATAATAGTAATAATAATAATGATAATAATTATTTGATCCATCATTGGATAGTGAACGAGTGACAGATAGAACTATTCTTTTTCAATACTATTACATCTGGGTATATGAGAAGCATCAACCTGAACACTGTTTGATTTGACATTAAGCTTCATATTAATGGATATATCCATTAATGACATAGGGAAGAATATAACTTGAATAGTGATATATTTTTTAGATTACTATATGTAGGAATTTTGATAAATACAGTGACTCTTACATCTGAAATGTAGATGGGTGTGAATAACTTAGGAATTTTGTTGGGCAAATATGAGGTGAGAATTAATGTAAAGAATACGATAACAGATTGAGGGAAGAATATCCCAGACAGGCATAAACCAGAACATTTTTCACTATATTATAATTTTGAACAAAACACCTGCGTAATTTTATTGATAAGAAACAGGAACTGAATTTTAAATTCAGCAGCACAGCAGGCAAAGACTGAATTGATTTTGAAATTCATAACAATGCTGCCATTTCACTTGGGCTGTGATTCAGGTAAATAATGTACCTAGATTGCCAAGGATAACTGCTTATCCTTTGCTCCCCACCTTGGTTGGGCAGCTGATGTGCATGTTGCAGTCAGAATTGTTCCGACCTTTACTAGGCAAAAACTCCTGGTACAGTCAACGATGCTTCACCATCCAGCTGATACAGTCAAGGGGCGCTTCACTGCTCAGCTTGCTTAGTCAAGGCTTAGCAGGAGTTCCTAAGACCATAGAGTAGGCCAAAAGAGAAAGGCAGGGGCAGGATGCATCATCACAGGTATATAATTGAAAATTTTGTTTTAAAATCTTGCTGTAAACTTCACAGGATTGTGAACAGGTCCAGAAAGTAAGTCATGCTGTGTAGTTATGATCGACCTTGGTTAAAAGAGAAAAACAACTTTTACCGAAGTCTAGATAGAGAAAAGTTTAGAAAAAGAAAGTTCAGCATGTTGATTGGGACTAAAGCAACTTAAAAATGCAAGAGCTCACAAAATACTGGAACTATGTGCATTTTGAAATGTTACATTCTCAGTGGGTTTACAAGAAAAAATAAAGTGCTGTTTGTTGGCTTAGGTAATTTAAATGAAACAGAAAAAATGTGTCTTGGAAAACCTTTTTTTATAGCAGAATTTTTGAAAGGTGATGTTGAGTAAGTTTCCTGTTAGTTTGCTTGTTCTGGTGTTAGGATAAAAAGAGTAATCTCACACTGTCGTGCTGTCTACCGTGGCAAATACTAACAATTCAGTTAATTGTATGTTGTGTGTTGCTGGTAATTATTTGTAGGTGGGATAGCTAACACCTCACTTATAGTGAAAAGCTGGAAGGAATTTTCAGGATGTCTGGAAAACTTCAGGATAATCTGTTACATCTGATACTTTTCAGGTACCTTGGTTATTTCTTCTCTAGAATGGTAGTTGCGTCAAGAAGACTGTGCTAGAGTAATAAGCATGTAGTAGGTCAGCTGAGCTGCTGTCTCCTGTGCAAGATCTGCATTCCAGCCATTCTGTTCTGTGTACTGGACACAGAAAAAAAAATATTCTTGATTGATTCTGCAAGTAGAGATACTGAATCTCTACAGCTTAAACCATTATATACTGCTGTCATTGATATTCCATGTCTTTTTTCAGGACAAAGAAGGAGTGGAGGGTGTGTCTGTGGGAGCCATTCTTTCTGACTACCAGAGAACTCGAGTTGAAGATGTGTAAGAAAATATTAATCTTTTTCAGTATACACATTCTGGAAAATACTCATCTGTTTTCTAACTCAAATTTAAAGCAGAGACAGTTGCCTGATTTCTCATGTTCTGTGATACCAAATGCATTCTATTAATTAATATAGGTATTTATTTTTTCTTTCCTTTTTTTTCCTGTTTTTCCCCCCTGAAACCATGTGTTCATTAGTAAAAATCTAGTAGAGACTATACCAGAGTTTTTGATTCCTCTTCGGATCTCTCTTCATCTGTTGAAAATACTCTGAGTTTTGGTATGAAAATAGTTGAGTAAGTTCAGTTCTTTGATTTCAACAGAAAGGTCACTCAGTTCCAATGACTGCAGTGTTGTGGCCAAGTCCCTCTATTTTTCACCGGAATTTTAATATGGAGGAACATCCTGTGACTTGTTATCAGGAAATAAATACAAGAGAATCCTTATGTGCACATCTTCCCTTAATTCCTTAAAATCTAACATTTGTTATTATTAATCAGGAGCCTTCATTTGTCATTTCTATTGTGTACAATCTAAAGTCTATATAGATTGTGATCCTTTTAAGAGTCTTAATTAACAAAGAGGATTATGTAGTGGTAATTGTGTCTGTTATGTAGGCCAATATTTGATGTGAAAAAGCTTTTCACTATATATGTCTGATGCAATGCAAAACCACCTCGTGTTAAAAATTAATTATAGTTTCATGAGTTCATTAATTATTTGTTGATGATGAAAGCAAATATCTGGAACGTGTGTTGGGATGCCAACTCAGCTCATGTCAGCAAGTTACCGAGCACGTTTGCTTTCTTTACAGTTTACATAGATAAATTGCAGTCAGAAATAACCCCTTACTTTTTCTTTTCCCCTAAACATTTTAGTAATTGCCTCTCGTGTTAGTAGGATAAAAAAAGATCGCTTTTGTTGATTGTGAGTTTTACATCTTTACCACAGCTAAAGGATTGACAGGAAATCATAGTATTTCAAGCAGACATGATTATTTCCAAGGTTGCTCAGTGGTAAAATACTTCACGTTGATCTGTAGATTTAGCCCTTGCAATAAGGTTGTTTCATATCAACCATCCCAGTTACTTGGATTCAGCTAATTTTCTAGCTGAAGTTAGGCACCTAAGTGAACTACTTTACATTCAGAGCTGCTAAATATTTGTATTAAAAAACCTAGTGCTCTGTTAAAACATTTGAAAGTAATAAGAAAACCAGTCAGATTATGTGAATGCTAACTATGCATTTACATGTCAACATTAAACGTACATTTAACTATAAAGTCTTGACAATCATAATAGTGGGTCTATCTACCATACGGAGGAATGCCCATATATGTGAGAAAGACCATGTATTAGAAAAAACATGATAATTGGCAAATAAATGTAAATCTTAAGTGCTCTGAACTAGTCCCATAGTTAAGTCTTTCAAGTTTTTCAGAGCTAGACCTTACACATTTAATCACAAACTGATGGTTCTTGACAATTTACAGAAACGTTATCTATCAATAATTCAAATTAGCAATTCTCTAATGTGATAAACAATCAAATGTTGTGTATCAAATGCTGTCTATATATGATATGTATCAAAACAAATTATTAACTTTACAGTAACAAGTTGTTAATTTGTTTCACAAGCTGCATATATTTTCTTGAATGATTCTTTTCCTTGGATGTTGATCCAAATCACAGCAACAAATTCAGCATATTGTACTAGGACACGTGCCACATTTATCACAGAGCAATAACTCTGGCCTTAGCTGTGTTCACAAAAGGGGTGACTTCCTAAGGTGCTAATTGCTTTGTGTCCCAAAAGGTTTAGGAACGCGTTTTGTTGTGGCTTTACTTGTGTTCTCGTGCAAATCTGTTTACTTCAGTGAATTGCATCTTTTGTAGATGAATTATAGTCAGAACAAGTGCATTTCTTTTTTTTTTTAATATATATAAGACTTAATGTTTATAATGAAAGATACGAATAGTAAAGTATTGTAATTGAAATTATGGAATAAAAATTATCTCAGGGTCGGAAAACAAATAAATTTTCATTAATTTTACATGAATAATATTGTGTAAAAGCATAATACTTTGCTTTATCCAATTTTTTGTTTGTTTTTAAGGTGCAGAAGGCTTAATCTTCAGCCTTTAGCTTACCTCTGGCATCAGAACCAGGAAATATTGCTTAAAGAAATGATATCATCTAACATTCAAGCCATAATCATAAAAGTGGCAGCTTTTGGTATGTATTCAGATCTGAGCAATATTGTCTACTGAAATTTCCCATGGACAAATCCACAACATAATGGAGGAAAACAGAATTTTTGTTCTATGTTTTAGGATATGAAATGTTAATATCAAGAAAATTATGAAAAATGGCTCAATAACAGTCATGATGTCTGAATAATTAATTTAACAGGATGCAATTCATTCTTAAAGGAGATGTGGAAAAGCTGGAAATGAATTCTTCCTAACATTAAATTCCTCTCATAATTTTTTTGTTCTGGTTTGGTTTTGATTTGCAGTAAAGATGCATGCATAATTCAGTAGTTCACAGTATTGTCATTTATAGATGATGCAGGCTGGTGACTAGACAATATTATAAAGCAACCGTGAAAGTTTTAATAGAAATACATCAAGTTAATATCAAACAAGATATAATTATGAGGCCAAAATATTTTGTGTAACAGCAGTCTTGGAGTTGGTAAATCATAAGAGCAAACAAATAATCCATCATTGCCTCTAAAATTTTTTTTGGTATTTAAGATGTAGTTGTTTAGCATACCAGAAAATCAATGTCTTTCCATTGTCAGCTATATAGAATGAAATTTTATAGTGAAGCAAATCAATATGAAAGTTAACCTATCTGTTTATTGCTTGAATGTAAAGATAAGGTCAAATGAAGTTTTATAAGAAGGCTTATGGAATAATGTGCTCTAAAATCCTGAGGAACACATGAGAAACGTGTTACTAATACAATATATTCATTTCAGGCCTCTATGCAGTTTTCTATTTCAGAGTAGCAAATGAGCTTTTAAGCATAACATGTGACCAAAGGACCTTTTCTTTTGGGGTTGACTATAAATTTGTGGTCCACTGTAGCAAAGAATGGTTTGTATCATACGAGTGGCATCAAAGATCTGTGTTTGGAAGATAGTGTTGCATAGGCTTTCATTAGAAGTCTGATGGCTGGTTTACCTGTGCAACTTTCCCATCAAATACCTAATCTCTCTTTCTCTTAAAGAATGCTTTATAACAAAGTAAATTCTCCATCATTATTAACCAAGAATTGAATTATAATCCCTTTAGACTGGATGGATTCCATTAATTTTTTTTAATTAATTATTTTTTAAAATTTTATTTATTTATTCCTCTTTATCTGGTATAGTTTCTAACTAGTTTTTACATTGTCACTATGATGGTCTCGCTCTGTCGTTCTGTAGGATCTGCTAGGGCTGAGAGAAGGATTAGAATGATTAGAAATACCACATACCCTCATTCATTTACAGGTTACAAGCAATGTAATTTAATAGTGTTTTCCTGAATTTTTGGAGTTCAGTTACAACTACATAGGAATGGAATGCCATGTTTTCTACTACAAAACACTCGGTTTTAAATTGGAAAAAAAAAGAAATATACCATTTTTAAATAATAGTTTTCAGGCCATGTAAAGTATATTTCTATATTTATGTTATATTTCCATGAAATAGAATGCTTTCGTTGCTTATACTGGCATGAAGAAAAACATAAAGTCCACAAAGCATATGTAACATGTTTTATCACATCAGAATTACTTTTTTAAAGAAAATATATGATTTAAATAATAGATAAAACTGTTTCCCAAATAGACATCATTGATGACCTGTCATGCCTGAAGCAAGATAAGCTTGTCTTTTGTATTCTACAGTCTTAAAAAAACTTAAAAGGCACTAGTTAGTGCACAAAGAGTGCTTTGTGGACTATTCATTGGAAGAGCGAATACCATAAATACTTGTAGATAGCAATTAGATAGAAAATCACTCTGAGTTATTTTTCCTTTTTATTTTTTTGGCTACAGGTAAAAGAAAGATCTTATCAGAGTCAATTTCTCACCTGCCTCAGGCAGACGTAATTAGATGTAAGCAAATTTAATGGAGCTTTTGTGCTCTGGGGCCATTCTGTAATGCTTTAATAATTGCATGCCTTATTAAAGTGGATTTAAGGTATGAAGGCTGTTTAACATATCAAGTGGCAAAGAAGATACGATACAGTTTAACTTTTTGCCTTTTAGATTAATAATCAAAGCTAAACTGCAATGAAAATATTTAAAATAACAGATTTAAGAGTCTGAGGGGTAATGCATTAGGTGATACGTTGTACAGTTGTTAATGCAAGAAGCAAATCTGTAACCTGAGCTTGACATTCGTCAGCACTGGCATACTTGTACACCCGCCTTGTCCTGTTTTCCATTAACTCAGTGGCAGTATTGACAAGGTAAAAGCCTGTCGTTTTATGTGGAAAACACATAATTATGCAAGTAAATGAGCATTAGTTTAGTACATTTCCCTAAATCCACCATTGCAAATTAATACCATAAACTTTGCCAGTGGCAAGAGTTTTCTATCTCAGAGTAGTGTAGTTTCCCAGATGGGATGCCAATTGCTCTCACTTATATGCAAAAAAAAAGTATTGTTAGCAACCTTTTTCACATGCCTTCTGTTGATCTATAAGTAGATCAGCTTTCTTTCCTTTAGAGTGTATTTCAGAGGCTTTAATGATGAGAGAAAAACATTCCATGATCTAGCAGCAAACCTGAGCATTATATATATGTATATGTATAAAAGCTACTTTTGAATATTTACCTTCAGTGCCATTTTCTTGCTGGTAAAGATGCCTGTATGATACATCATACTTTTGTCTTTGAAGTATACTTTGAATATTTCCACTATTCAGTGGAAATCCAGAAATTCAGAATGAGGTTACTCAGTAATATCTAAAATTGAAGCTGTTATTGATTGTTTTTAACATGTGTGTGCCTGAAATTCCAGTCATATCCATTGCTTATGTGACACATTGTAATATGGCACTGTGTAATAGAACAATTGTGTAATATAACACATTAAGAAGATGCATTTATTGCCTCCTTCCTCTTTGGTTGTGTTTTACAGATTAACTAATACTAATTAACTTGCAGAGTATGCGTACAACAGATTCAACTTTAAATCTTGGTAATTTTGTGTGTTGGTCTTAACTGTGCCTCATTCTAAAGCAAATTGCTTCCACTGCAGCACAAGGTGTAATACACATGTGGAAGTGAGGGAAGGAGGAGGGTTACATTTGGAAGGTATCTTTGAGTTCCTTAGTAAAACTTGATGTTCAAGTTTATTTACTTTTAGTTTACTTATGTAGTTAGCTATACCTAAATCTTGTTAAGTATTAACACTAAAGCACTGCTATACTTTTTAAGCTATGACAAACTTCATTTCTCATATATATGACAATATACTTGAATATATATCAGCTTGAAGTTGATTTTATGTTGTGCAGTTAGTTTGTCCTCAATGTTTCTAGATTTCTTGAAGTTTCAAAAGTAACATTTATATAGAGTAAGTTTTCCAAGTGCCCACTGTTACCTTGAGAATGGGGGGTTGTGTGGAGTTGCTTCTTCAATGTTTCAGTAAAAGTCAGAATATAAGCTCGAATTCCTATCTTTTAGGGGATTAATATGCATTATTTGCCATCTCCTGTCTGTCAGGAAATCCCAAGTTCCTTCACTAAAATGAGCTGTCTGTAGTAAGTATATTTAACTTGAGCCTCCTTCAGTGTGAGAAGATATTGATGCCTGCTTCACATGGTCTAGAAAATTGGTATACTCCTGCTATTCATGGAATCCACTATCCTGATAGTTTAGGGATGTGTATGTTTTTGTATATGAGTTTTTAATTGAAAAAGAGAGAATATTACTTCTTAGTATAATGAATCTATTATTTAAACCCAGCCACCTCGATGTCTATGTTACTGTTTATTTGTATGCCTCTAGTGTGCAGAAGTGCAATCCTGACTGACTGAAATAGATAGCCATCCTCCCATTAATTTTCACAGAGGTGAGATTTACTTGTAAAGAACTACATTAAAAAAGACCTAGCACCACACAGTTCCTGGTTAAGCTCCTGAGGGTGTAATTTAGTGTACAGATAAACTGACCTAATAGTAAGTTGCTGCCAAAAGGTCAATCTTTCCATCCCACTTCTAGCTGACTCTTCCAAACCACAAGTCTGTGCTTGCTTCTGCCCCTGTAAAGGCTCCAGTGTTTTTGTGGCTGCATAGAGGTGATCCAGCAGGATCTGCTTTTTTGTGAGTGCAGAGAACTTGTCTTTAGAAACCACAGCTGCATGGAGGGCAAAACTCTCTCTTTCAATAGAAAGCTTACTACTAATTTGGGTTGGCTACAATGTCAGATCATATCCTGAAGTAAAATTGGTGGTTGTGAATTTTGTCTGAGCACATCATCTGTGTAATGGAGAGGAACAGTGTTCTTTGAAAATGTGTCTCTAGTTTTTAGTACAGAGCAATTTTAAAGTAATTTTGAGGAAATTGAAGGAACTTGTTATATCATCACAGGGGAAGATACTTACTTCCTCTAAATATTATTTTAAAATTCTCAGGCCATTCACAAGCATAACAGAAGGAATCTAGTAACATTTTGTTAAGAAATCAATATGAGATTGCAGTTGCTCTCTTACATACTGTATAGTAAGGATTGTTTACTTGCTTGTTGCTTAGTAAACTAAACATTGACATTGTTCTTATCTACTTCAGCTTATTTACAGGTGATCATTCCACTGCTTTCTTTGTTGGGCAGCTACCAGACACTGGAGCTGTACTAGAATCTATTACAGTCTTCACAACATTTGCTCTTGATAACATTCTGTTTTATTGATATGAAAAGCACTTAGAATCATAGAACCATTAAGGTTGGAAAAGAACTCCAAGACCATCAAGTCCCACCTTCAACTGAATAGCATTATGCCCACTAAATCATATCGCAAAGTGCCACATCTACACATTTTTTAAACACTTAACTTGTTTTTGGAACACTTATTCTGTTTACCATGATTTGAAGTAAAAGATAAAATGACTGATGATATTTTTCAAGTCCTGTCAAATTTTAATGCTTGTCTATTCCGTTAGGGGTAATGTATTCTAAAACTAGCCTTAAACTTTTATTAGAAAAATTATCCCTGCGCAGTGTTAAAGTATTATCTTGTGTACACATGTGATCACTTTTAATTCATTTTAGTTTTAATGTTTTTCAAATTATAAATTTGATAAATTACCTATGATGTACTTTGGGAAAGATGTTCTTATTAGTCTTTTCCCCCTTCTAAATCTTGTTTCCTAGCTAGCATATGGTGTTGTCACTGAATTTGCAAACAAATCTTCCATAACTTAGTTGGCCCTTTAGAGCTTAAGTGCATTTGACACTTTTGCCCTAGGCTTGTTCCGTAATATGTTTGTCTACTATCTCATTTATCTCGATAATTCCTGTTATTTATGATTAAAAAAAATATACCACACCTGTTTGATCACCAGACATTGTATGAAAAGACTTGGGAACACTTATGAAAACAGAGGAGCCATTTTAACTCAAGCCTTTTTTTTCCTGACGGAAAAGATTCACACGGGAAAAGATCAGCACAGATAAATGGAAGTTGTATGCAAGACTGGAAATAAAAAAAAAAATAGCTTGGGATTTAAGATGTGGTGCAAAAGAGATGAGTAAGAGAAAAGAGAACTAGGAATGGACTTCAAGTAAAGAAAAATTGATTTGATTCGTAGTTGAAAGTTTAGGGAAATGAGAAAATAATCTTTGCATTTGGAATGTTATTTGCCTTGATGCGTGTATATGCATGACAGATACTTTGTTACCAGTGTAAGATGAGGTTTTGGAAAGAGATTTTAGTGCATATATAATGCATAAAGACATGTTTGAAAACAAAGTGTGTTACAGAAAAAGAAGAAATGAGATTTTGCATAAGTCGATTTAGAAACAAGTTAGAGAGAAATATTATTCCCTCTTCGCTAACTCTTGAGCCTATACATTGGAAAGTGGGAAGGATATTGTTGTCATAACAGATAACAGGAGTTAGAAGGAAGAGTAGGGGAATGTGCCTGAAAACAGAAAAGTAATTGAAAGTTGACATTATTGAGTGCTTCTTACGGAGATGTCGCAGACAAAGTAGGAGAGAGATGGCTTAAGAGTGGAAAGATCACTTTGCAGTTTGGGGAGATCACATCATCTAAAGGAAAATTTAAATGGAAGCGGCAGGCTAAGAGTGCGCTGTTAGGCATTTAAAGTGAAACAGGAAAAGCCTGGGTTATGCTGAAAAAGAAGACTAGTCAGAGAACTTGGAGCTGAAAAATAGTGGAAGAAAACGAACTTTTACTAAGAGATGTCAAAAGCAGAAATAATCTTAACAAAATGAAAATCAAGAGGTACAAATGGTATATTTTTAATACTAGAATATTACTTGCTGCTCTTTAATGTTTGATACAATTGAAGTTCTAGATGCCCATTTACTTCACAGACTTATGTGCTGAAGCAGGACATAAACTCAAACCTTTAAAGGCATATCTGTGTAGTTAGAACTGTAAATGTTTGCTTTCCAGGTCACTCTGAGTTGAAGTTTTGCAGGACTTCTTGTCTTAGTCTGATCCTTTATTTCTGCTCTGGCCTTTTACTCTTTTGCAGGTGTTCTATTGATCTTCCCTGTCAGAAGCCTCTGTTGATTCATTTGGGGATTGTGACTTTTTGAAGGTTTATAACTTGTCTGCGTGGGAATGGATTTAATGAAAATTACACAAATTTTACTACTTGCACCATGCCTCTTTCTCTTCCACTGAATGAAATTTCAATTATTTTCTACAAAGCTTACTAGAATTAGAGCTGTTCAAAGTATGAAATACCAGAATTCTTTAACAGGGACAAAGTAGCACATATTTTTTAATTCACACACATTTTTATTTATGTGGTGCTAAATTGGTTTAACAATTTGAATTAAATAGATTAATAAGCAAACAATGCTCTTATGAAATTCTAATAAAAAATATATGCGAGGAAAGTCGTACATATGTGCCTGTATGAACTGAAACTTTAATAACTTTTTATTTAAGTTTTTTTAAGTCAATTAAAAGTCCTGCAAAGAAGTTGACTCAGTCACTACTTTAAATGAGATGAAGCACTTGCTGTCTAGAGTCTTGCATTTGATTAAAAGTAGTCTAATGCTGTTATTCAGCAATTCTTCCACAGTCTTTTTCATACTACAAACATTTTAGAGAAGAAACTTCTGAAATTCAACAAGGGCAAATGCAGGGTCCTGTACCTGGGGAGGAATAACTCCATGGACTGGTACAGGCTGGCAGCTGAGCTGCTGGAGAGCAGCTCCATGGAGAAGGACCTGGGGGTCCTGGTAGACAACAAGCTGTCCATGAGCCAGCAGTGTGCCCTGGTAGGCAAGAAGGCCAATGGTTGTCCTGGGCTGCACTGGGAAGAGCATGACCAGCAGGTCAAGGGAGGTGATCCTGCCCCTATACTCAGCCCTGGTAAGGCCACTTCTGGAGTGCTGTGTCCAGTTCTGGGCTCCTCAGTACAGGGAGATCCTGGAACAGGTTCAGTGGACAGTGACAAAGATGAGGAAGGGTGTGGAGCATCTCTCTTACAAGGAAAGGATGAAGGAGCTGGGCCTGTTCAGCCTCAAGAAGAGATGACTGAGATGACCAACTTATCTCAGTATATTAGTGTCTGAAGTGAGGGTGTAAAGAGGGTGGATCCA
The DNA here is from genome assembly GCA_014706295.1 of Lycocorax pyrrhopterus obiensis. NCBI lineage: Eukaryota > Metazoa > Chordata > Aves > Passeriformes > Paradisaeidae > Lycocorax > Lycocorax pyrrhopterus. Next base: position 34,456,118 of record JACSVZ010000007.1, read on the forward strand.
GGCTCTTCTCAGTGGTACCAAGCAACAGGACAAGAGACAATGGGCAGAAAGTGAGTCACAGAAAGTTCCACATGAGTGTGAGGGAGAACTTCTTTACTGTGCAGGTGACCGAGCACTGGAACAGATTGCCCAGAGAGGTTGTGGGATCTCTCTCACTGGAGATATTAAAGAACCGTATGGATCAAACCTGTGCCGTGTGCTCTAGGATGACCCTGCTTGAGCAGGGAGGTTGGGCCATATGACCCACTGTGGTCCTTTCCAACCTGACTCATTCTGTGATTCTGTTATTTTGTAAAAGAATCTGATTGAAAATATTGCCTTGTTATGTGATGAAACAGTTCAAAATTTCTTCAAAGATTTATTGAGGTTTCTCTTCTTGAAATGACAAAGCTAAATTGCTTTGAATCCTAGATTTAACTAGAACACAAACATCTTTGATGTTAAAAAACCAACACATAGCATTACTTCTATAAAAAGTTTTAGATCCTTTTACCTCTTAGAATTCTAAAATTTCATGACATCAGACTAACCTAGTTTAGAACATACTTGAAGAATGTTCAAGAAGGAGGATAAACTGAGGTCCTAATTAAACGGCACTGGAAACATATACTAGAACCACTTTGAGATTAATGTCTTATAACTTTATCACTTAGCTTGAAGAGAGTTACTGTATCTACAGGTTCCATCCCCGTACAATTCCCACACTGGATAAATTATCACATACCAAAAAAAAAAAAAAAAAAAAAAAAAAAAAAAAAAGCAAGGGAAGAAAAGAGAAGTAGATACATAAGTCATATAAATTTTCCTCTATTATACAATAAATTAGAAGAATATTCATCTCAAATCTTTTAGAGGTGCAGTAATACCCAGTATTTATTGCACTTTTCATTACTTTTATACAAAAATTAAGCAGTTTTTATAATTTTTTTTCCTTTGGAAAAGGAAATGCGGGGTCTCCATCCAGTTCACCATTGTTCACACAGTCTTTCATGTGTGAAAGTTTTGAGGAAGTTAAGAATGAACCTGTCAAGTTATGCTAGTTTTTATGACAAAAAGTTCATTTCCTAGCTTTTCGTAGAAATGAAGGCTAAATATGACAACAGTAATAATTTACCTCAAGGCAATTTAAGGTATAGATTTACAGTTCAAGAATATATGTGCGGCATGTGCATTTCTAGTTGGTGAAGATTATGAGACATTCCTGCACTCCTACAGAGTAAGCCTATGTGATCAGCTAATGCTGTTGTGTACGGGCTTTTCCTGTGTTATTAGAAACATTCTCCTGTATTCTGCACTGTGTAAAGAATAGTGCATGATCCTCCTTCTGAAAATCAGTGATTTCGTATTGTTTACTTAGAAAAAAAGAAAAGACACATTTAAAACAGGGGAATTTGCCTTCAAAAATAATCCTGTTCTCTCCGTTCCAGTTCTAGCAGTGGTTGCTTTATCCTTTATACTCTTTTTCTTTTTGTATGTATTTCTTTACCTTACAGGTCCTATCATCTTATTGTTAACCCTGTTTTCTTTATGATAAAGAGAATGAGATGAAAGAGATTCGTTTTGGTTCCAGAAAACCAAAGTATTTAATTACCTCTTTTCTTATTCAAAATTCTAAATAATTCTACTCTTGGTGAACAGCTGATTAGGATCCTTCCAGAAACTTTACTGTGTGTTATACAGCCCTACATCATCAGAAGTTAAGTCTTAGTCCCTGACATTCATAATGATGATAGTTACTAATCTTCTCAACATTACTTCGCAGGAAGTCAGGAAAGAAAAGGGAACTTCATGTTGCTGTAACTTTAAAATAGGTTCTTTTTTTTTTTTCTCCAAAAGCCTATCCTAATTCTATGGATATGGTATTTCAAGAAGAATATGATAATAGCAGTTTTGGAGCTTTGTTTTTAACCTTACATTATGGAAGAAGCCCGTGAGTGAGAAGATTATCTTTTTGAATTGTAAGGTTGATTAGTCAGGGAAGGATACAGTTTTTTCCCTTACATTATCAACAGATAGTGGTTAACTCATACATTATTGATGTGTGTGTGTGCTAGTGATTCTTTTACAATATGTTCATATATTATGGGTTAGAATTTGGTTCAATGTAGCTTTCAGAAGACCTTTATGTACCACCATTTCTTAAAAACCAGTAATTATGATCTATTTTTGTTTATTTGAAATTTTATTAAGAGGTGAAAATAGAATTTTTTCTTTTAAAATACTTTCTTAAAAATACAGACAATGTAAAAATTCTGAACATGTATAAAACATGTTCTTGTTAGTCAGATAAGGCTTTAGAATGTGGATTTTATTAGCTGAATGTAATGCCATGAAAATGTAACTTGGATTTCTAATGGTGTTGATAAATGCAAGTAACATCAGGTAGTTGCCCCTCAGGTGAGAGCTTCATGCTACACTAATACATATGTACAAAGTGAGCCATTTAAAATATTGTTCCTTTGCATAACTCAACAGTAGTGAAATACCTTTTAGTAATGTTCTTTTTTTCACCATAGAACAAAGCCATGAATTTCTGCCCCAATCTTTTGATATTGCTGCAGTTTTCTACAACACTTGTCTTGTGGCTGTGCATAAGAGCATTCTGCAACCGTTGTTTAAATTTGCAAGAAGGAGTTCTGCTCCTGTCAGTGGATTTATCAGAAATTACAGATGGAGTAGGAATTACTTTGAAGTGATTATGCCATTTGTGCTATCACTTACTGATTTTACAGTAAAACTAGACTACAAAACTGGAGGTGAAAGCACAATTTTTTTTTAACTGAGCACTGTTAAAAACAGCATTATCAAATTTTTGAGATGTTTCTGTCATCATGTACTGGTCTACCTCAAAGAAATAAAGCCCTACTTGCTCTCTTGGCAGCACATAATAACTTGATGGATGTAGTTCAGTTGGGGAGTTAAAAATGCATCGAAAATAATGGGCCATAACATTCTAGGGTTAACATTTATTCATAGGTGATGCAATTAAATAAAACAGGCATTAACTTCAAGGTCAGTCAGTGAAGTAATAAAAGTGAATATTTTAATTGAATTCTAATTGCTTCCCATTGATACATGCAAGTTAAATAAAATAGATGTCAGTGCTGCAAATTATAGTTCCCTTCCTAATTAATTTTTTAATTCTACATAAAGTCATCCAGGCTGTGGATCTTGTTGTTGGTTTATCCATCCATTCAGCTTTCTTCACACCTAGTACCATTGAGGAAAAATTTGGAGAATGTGGTGCTAAGAATTTACAGTACATTGTTCTTTTTAGTCTAAGCCATTTTAAGAATCTGAATCAATAAAGAAAAATGTACCAAATAGAAGTATAGATTTAAAATAAATGTTTTGTAAGTATGGTTCCAAATACTTTATTATACTAATTGTAGCAATAGACATACAGCTTCATCTATGCATGCATACCAGTAGAGATTTGAGATGTGGATTACTGATTCTGCAAATTGCAAGTTACATTGGTTCTTGATGCCTTTACCAGACAGTCTCTATTCACTCACAATACAAACCTATTGGAAACAAAAAGAAATAATATTTTTCAAGAGAAATGCAGGCTGTCCAAAAATAGAATTCTGCAGAGAAACAGAAAGGGTACATTGCACTTTCACAGATTTTCATGTAGGTGTGAGATATTACTAAAGTGTATACATAGGCAATTTATGTGTATTTCATAGACTATTTGTATCATAGTTTCTTTTAAATTATTGCTTTGCATTCATTACAGGACAGAACAGAAGATACATCCATATAATCAAAGAAAACCTTGTGAAAGAAATAGTATGTTAGTGTGTCTGGTTCTGACAACTTTTTCCCTTCTCATATGTTTATAATGTATCCCTTGGTTTAAATTTAGAGGAAATCAGTGTGATTTTATCAAGGAGAGAGAGGTTGCTTATCTGAGAAAAGTAATTATATTAAAGTAAGAATGTTAATATAAATGTGTGAAATGGCACTGTAATAGTGTACTCATTTGTTTACTTCAAGAGAAATTGCTTGTTTGGCCTTATACCTATCCCATTATAATCAAGGACAGAATGCTAACCTGATGTAAGTTGGAAGAGATCACCAAAACCTATTGAACTATTGAAATTGAATTAATATATTTCAAAACTATTTCCCCAAGACTAAATTATCATTATCATGGATCTAGCACACAAATTTTTAGTCTGTTAATAAAAAGCAATAAACCAATAAGAAAAAGAAATAGAGGAAGGAAAAAACCTCAGTCTTTTTAAACTTTAATTATTAAGCAGTTTTAAAAGCATTCCCCTAGATAGTAAGGGAATTTTTAATGTGCTTTAATGAAATATTTAAAAACTTTCTTAGTGTTTTGAAATCTCATTCACTCTAACTTGTTTTAGTTTCACAGGAATTTAAATATACCAAGATCATGATTGTAAAAATTAAGAGACATATTAGCTATTTTAACTCAGCAATGACTTTATATAATAGTGTACTGTACATTTATATAACAGCTTTCATCATCAACAATCTAAAGTGCTTTGCAAGGTACATATTTCAGAAATTGCTTCTGAATGGAGTAATTTTGGTGGCAGCTCTTTAATGATACCTATTATTGTATAAAGCTGTAGAGTAGGAAAAAATAGAAAAGTATTTTATCAGTACAAAGAGAAGCCTAAACCACAATAATCAAGAGTAGTAAAAAATGGGATAACTGAAAATTTCTCAGTGTTCCTTCACTTTCAGGAGTTACCATTTTCTTTTTTCTCATTTGCTTCATATGATAAGACCTTTTGACCACTTTTGACCAAATGCAGCTAGCATATTTATTTGGTTGAAGATGTCAGCTTTTGAAACATTTGTTCCTGGATTATTTTATCCCACTATTCATTTTTGCCAGTTACTTGACTCATCCCTGAGAAGTGACCATTAACTGCCATGAGCTGGCCAAACTCAAAAAGTCAAGAAGTTGAAACAGGACTACAGAGGAGCAAGTTAGAGTAGATATCGAATGTTAGTAGGGCTTCCTTTTTTTTCAAAGAAACATAAATCAAAATGTAGACATCATACAGAACATTTTGTGATGGATCAAAAGGTACAGCATTCAATACATTCTGTAAGTCTGAGTTTTCTTTGTATCTCCATCCTTTTTAATCTTACATTTTATATGTTAGTAAAACACACAAATAATGTGATTTGGCAAAGGAAGTTTTCATTATGGAAAACAGTCTGTGTCCCTTCCAGTTGCAGGAACTATAAAAAAAAATTAAATTGTATTTTAATTTAGTAGGTATCTACAAAGGTAACTTCTGACTCAAAGAGGGAATATCCTTGTGGTATTTTTATTACCATGGACCTGTGTGATTACTTCACTGGTTAGTGAAATTTCTAATAAAGGGAGACAATAGCTTTTCCACTTGAGATGTAGTGAAATGGTAACTGGCTTTATTTTTCCATAAACATGGAAACCATTTGTCCAAAGAGGATTAGGGAAAATTCTGACTAAGTGTATTTTCTTTAGGATAGTAATTATTTTAGATAATGTGGAGTTTCTAAGGGAGACATGATATATTTGCAAAAGAAAAAAAAAACAAACATTTCTTGATGTCATAAGCGTACTTCATAAGAAATATTTTTGCACTTTTTTGGTTTTTTGCAGGTTTAGATCCAGATAAGCATCTAGGAAAAACTCTGGGTGAGATGGAGCCTATTCTTTTGGAGGTGAGTGTTACTTAAAGGATATTCATATAGTTCAACTTGCAGTTAAAAAGTAACACAGGCAGAAATTCAGTAAAATTAACTTAATAAAAAATTACTTACTTTCATAACTTAGGTGCTAACCCAAATCTTAGCTTTGTACACAGAATATAAGCCTCTGCTGTGCACTTTTGATATGAAAAACATTATTTCTTGACATAGTTCACAAATGGTGTCAGCATCTTTAAAACAAACTAAAGGCATGAAACCTCAATATTGCAGGAACACTAACTGGTATATCAATATGATAAAGCTAAATAATTGTGTGTAAGTTAGAGACTTTCACAGCAAAAAATGGTAGTGGCAAAATCATAGGTGATACAAAACTTCCCTGAAAATTCCTATTTGCAGGTTTCCTACCATTTGCACAATCAGACTGCATGCAGTAGGGCCTTTAAAAAATGGAATCAGCGTTTTATTCCTGAGGATGTGTTTAATTCTGTGCAAAGGGTTATGTATCCTCAAACCAGCATAATGCTTGTTGGCAGAGCTAGTAGATTTATTTAAAGAAAAATTATTCAACTAGGGAAAAGAAAAAAGATCATATTTTGTACTTAAGTCTTTTTCGAATTTGATGTAGGAGCATCAAACATCAAGCTAAGTAAAGTTCAATAATAACAGTTCTGAAATTATGTTTTCGTGTATTGTCTGTGACAATGCTGGTTTACCACAATTCCTTGTCCTTGAGCCTGTTAGATACCCACAATGACTGCATGTTTATTAAGAGGGCTTGATGTAAACTTTCATAATTCTAGGTTGTCTAAATTTCGACAAAGTGATGTCCTAAAAGTACTTTTCATTGTTAATCTGGGTAGCTACTGGTCAGCCTGGCTTCATAAGTAGGTTTTTTTTGGAACACTTAAGGGCACAGCAAACTTGCAGAACAGAAAGCAAAAGTAACCAGAACTTTAAAAATCGCTTTTGCTACTGAAAGATAGTGGAGTTACATAGCAATTGTATCTTGAGTTTAACTCCATTTTGTTAGTTATTTACATGGCTGAAGAGAAGATAGGTAATTACTACTTGGCAAAGCTGAAAAGGAAGAATTAAGGTCCATAGCATTCAAATAACCTTACCTGAAGAAATGCTGTTGGCCTGTTCTTGAGGTTTGTTGCTTCAGACCTGGAGAATCTGCCCAGAAATCTTCCCCTCCTCCTCCCTGGCCCTCTGCTATGTAAACTAGTTGGATACAATCCCATTCATTATCTTTTTTTGGAAGTCTTGTTTCACTTATTTATTTAAATCATCTCAACGTTCTGCATTCGCAGAAAGCTTCTGTGATCAAAATTCAGGTTGCAGCCCCAGTGGGGTTGCAGCTGGGTAACTGCTCACCTCAGTTGAATCAGCAGTCTTGACTTTCTTTAAAACTATAGCAGCAAGTATTGCAATTTTAATTGTGCTAATAAGAAGTATTCTTCTGCATTTGATTTCACCATCATTCATTTTAAAAAGAAAATAATAAACTGTGAAATCCAAAAGTACCTGGTATTTTTTTGTTAATTACATATATTCTTCATCGTGTTTGATGTCTTAATTGAAGTGATTCTTACTTGGTTTCACTGAAATTATTACTGTCATGGCTTAACACTTCTCAAAACCCACATTTGAAGGTTTTATCTTTTACTGATACAACAGTAAACAGAGCAGTGACTGCCTAGCTTAAAGTGTACAAATAGGGCATTCGGACCCTGCTTGCAGTGCTTGTCAGGTCGTTGCACAACTGATTATTTGTCCATTAGGCTGTTGCTTGTGCATATGCATGCTATGAAAGTCAAAGCCAGTACAAATACATTGTTTTTACTGGATATTTACTTGGCTTTAAGGCCTAATAAAACCAAATCATTAACTATAAACTGAAGAAAAATACTTAGGCTTATAATGTGAAAAATACTCTTTTGCAAACCCGTGAAGTCTTCAGCATCAGAAGTTCTGGCAGACGGAATGTGAAAACAAAGAGTTCACAGTTTACAGTAAGGAGGAGAGATAAAATTTAATATTCTGACCATACCATATAAAACACCATAATGAATTAGTATTTAACACTGCTCATCTCCAAAACTACCACAGCTTTACATACTCGTGATCTTTGATTTGTGCACTATTATCTAACCAGTAATTTCAGTTTTTACAGTAAATTTGTTTTTTCTTGTTGGGGTTTTGGTAATATGGTTTTTTCCTCTTCTTGTGGATTGTTTTTTGGGTTCTATGTTGACATCTGATGTTACTTTACATAGCTGTTTATTCAGCTAGGTGCAGGGTATTTTATTACAGCATTTTTCCTAGAGTGGTATGCAACTTTGTGAGAATTTTTGCAGTTCTGTTTAGAATTAATTAAGTAATGTTCTATATGTTCTTCAGTTTTGTTGAATATCTGAATAATTTCAGTGCCCAGAAAAATGCCGATATTGAATATGAACGTCTTTGATAAAGAGCCACAGCATGTCATATATGTTGAGTAATTTGGGATTTTTAGGGAGTATCTTTTAGCATGTACTCACAAAGTTCAACTTCTCTGGTTCCACAGATCTGGAGTTAGAACTCACTTCTCACTTTTTCTTTTTTGTACTAAAAGTTTACCTTAAGGAACAGTCAATGAGACCAAAATCAACTTGTATTACTATAATGCACCTGTTACAATTTTTCTTTTGGAAATACAAGAAATGAACATGAACTAGTCATTCTCTTTTTAGAAAAAAATCTCTCGTTGAGGCATTATAAGAGTGTTAATGGGAAAAAATCCCCAACAAATAAACCCATAGCCCAACCCTGATTCCCTCCACTCAATTATTTGAGTTTGAAAATATCACCTAAATTTCCAGTCTTCTGATTTAATTTATGTGTACGATAGAAATTATAATAATTACTGACATAAGGGTGAGGTAGTTTTTCTGCAGTAGCAGCAGAAAGATGGAGGACTAATGAGTGGAGAAAACTTTTTGCAATTTTTTTAACATTACATACAGAATGTTGAACTTAGGAGTGCAATGCTGATCTGTCCCCCATACTTTTAGCAGGGGTGAATATTACTGGCTCAGGACATTGGCATAGCACAAAGGAAAGTTTTTGAATCATTGCCTTTTTCTAATTGATAGGTCTTTGATTAATTATTGAGGAGTGGTTGCTAGATAATTGCTAAATTATTAGATTGCTTTCATGTCCCACTGTTCCCTCCGTAACAGGAATCTCAGCTTTTTACACTGAAGCATTTTCTGTCAACTTATGTTTCAGGGTGTGATCCCACTCTCCTTAGAATTTGTCAATAGAATAGCAAATGGACATTATGGTTATGTTTGTCTGTACTTGTGGCTGTGCTAGTAGGCAGTAGGAAAATGTTTATTTCTGTGCTTGGCTCGAAAGTTGATCAGAACATCTTGATAGAAAGAGCATTTCTGTAAGTATGAGAGTTTATTAAGTCTTACAATTTCTGTCTGGGAACAAAGTCTTCACTTGAAAAAGGAAGCACTTGAATTCAAATATTTATCTTTGATTACGAAAGTTAAAAAAGGAAGCTTTAATCCTTGTGTTTGATTCCCAAGGTAGGAAGAGACTGTTCTGCAGGTAATGTTTGAACTGGTCATTTATATGTATCACATTTATATGTATACCCTGTTTTTCATTGTGTACTTAAGATAAATTTTTTGCAGTCTGTAAGATGGTTTCATCATAGATTTCTTTTAGAGTTTGAAGTAGACTTGCATTACTTGCAATAAGTTGTGTTTAATTTGTAAAGTTTCAGTTTCTGGCTCATCCAAACTAGAAGACAGATTTAGCAATCATAAAATTTAGAGTCCATGCTGTTGTATTGTTATTAATGTAGCATCCAATTTGCAAAACCAAATAATCAGTCTTCAAAAAATGTTAATATTCTAAATGATTAAAAGGCAAAATTCTCATGCCGTTGATGGCATTTAAAAAATATTGCTGATTTTGTTGAATGAATGTTAAGGATCTGTTCTATGAGCTGCTGAATATGTTTTGTTCCTGTTGACATTTGTGAGAACTGAAAATCCTTTAGCACCTTGTATAATTGGTGTCAAGAATGATACTGAAACCAGTGACATTGGAAATGAGAATTTCTCACAACAAAGATGGGAGATAGTCTTACATCTTCTGAGTATTCAATGGTAATTGCCAATAATTATTCTAGACACTGTTTACAAGGAGAGCTACCAATTTTAAAAGTGACTTGTAAACAGTCATTCCATGTATTCACTGTAGAATGGTTACAGTTAGAAAGATCTTCCTGGTTTTCTCTCTTTCAGTTTTTTAATAGTTTTCTTTAGGGTGTTTTTTTTAAATAGAGTAAGAATAAAAGGTTTTGACTAACTGTTTTGTAGATTGTCCATTCTTGTTGCAACAGCATTAATTATTCCTGATTTATTTGTCCTATAGAAACCTTGTTGCCATTGTTGACAGATGGAGTTCTATTTTATGTCAGGAGTGTAATTTTTAATGAGCACTTCATTAAAGGTTCTCTTTTGCTCCTTTTCTTTGAAAGAAAATGTGAAAAGAAAAATTAAAAATAACTCTCATAACAAGATACTGAAAAAATGTTTAATATATTTCCAAAAGAGATTTAGATTTTACAACACCAGACAACTAATACAGAGCATTATCAAGGTATTGTTTTCTCAGAGCATTTGCTGAAGAAGATTCAGGCCTTTCATTTAAGTAACTGAAGTTATAAACACTTTTTGAAGTTTTAAAATAAAGTCTTTGAAAGAGAACTGTGAAATAACACAAACTACATTCAGCTTCAACAATAAAAATACAGTATCATTTGAATATATTAAGCAGATTTGCTACGCAAATATTCTGGTAACCATATAAAAAAATGGAATCTATGATGCGTAAATTACCCAATCTTATGTTTGTCTAAAAAGAAACAGCGGATTTGGAATTATCTTCCAGCCTCCAGATAGACTTTTTCTAACCCTCTCTAATGTTCTGGAGAACTGTATTTCTATTTTAACTGCAGGAGCATCATAGTTGGGCTTCTGTTCCTCTAAGGAAAAGCATAAAGGGGTTAAATAAGTATTCCCAAAAGTAACAGTGTTTGCAATGGAGTTGAGGACTGAAGTTCAAATTCTCATGAGTCACTTAAAGCAGACTGTTAGTGCTTGCTTAACGTTAAAAAACCTGGACAGGGCTTGGCTTGGATCAGCTACTGCTGTGACACTTTGGAAGGTGATATCATCTGCTGCTGAGGACATGAATTTCTCCTGCAGACAAAGAGAGGGTGTCCCCATGCTCCGGTCTGGTGCTTGATTACTATCTATCAGCACAATACATTAAAACAGTAGTACATTGAGCTAACTGAGCAGTTGTGCACTCCTTACTCCAGCAAAGGACTTTGGTTCATGCTTCACAGCTGTTCATTTATAGAGCAGGGATTAATTAAGATAGTCATATCTTGTATTTGGAATGTTTTGGTTTATCTAGTTATGTGTTTAAGTGAGGTATCCAGAGCTTCAGGAATATTCATAAATATACGTTGGTTTAGAAAGTATATTAAGTACAATTTATAATGGAAACATGTCTCTCTCTCTTTAGATCTTGCTTTAGCTTTTTGCTTTTGGCTTAGAAAATTCTTACTTGTTTTGTTAGATTTTTTTGAAAGACTATTTACCAAAACATAGAATACAGTTCCTGAATCTTTTGACAAAAAATGTGTTCATTGTATACTTCTATGTGAAGTGCTACTTCTTGTGTTGACTCACAGTAAAAGTTTCTCCTACAGGTGAAATAGATATGCTAAAGAAAGTTAGATAAATATGGGAGTTTGAACAACCTTTCATGGCCACTGAGAAAGAAGAACTAGGAATCAATTTGTTTATCTGAATATTACAGTGCCAGTTCTACTTAAAATATTGACAAATTTTTGATCACTGCAATAGACATACAAAGAAATGAAGAACTGACTGTATGATGTTGGGGTTTTTTCAGCCTTGTAATGTGTAATCTTTTAGAAAGAGCATGTCGTGGTTTAACCCCAGCCAGCAACCAGTATGTACTGTACTGTTTTTGACATTTTCAGCAAAATATGTTTAATAGACTTCTTTAGTGTAATACTTATGTGTTTCAATTTCCCTTTTGTGTTAGCTCTCTGAGAAATATGGAGTCCATGTTTGTGGAGAAGGAGGAGAATATGAAACATTCACTCTGGACTGCCCTCTGTTTAAGAAGAAAATAGTTGTGTAAGGAACAGTTTCTTCTATTTCCTTGTATTAAAGCAATGGGAACATCTTAAAATTTAGTTTGAGAAAAACTAGAGGTGGTAAGAGGTAAAACATGGCATTGGCAGAGGTAAAAAATGTTCTTTAAGTTCACAGACACTCACGGTGTTTAACACTGGCAAAGTCCTCTGAAAACCTAAATCAATACCTGACACGATGAGGCGTTCATAGAGGGCTATAAACTTTTTAGACATTTGCACTTTCGTTTACTTGCTGATTATGGCCTGCAGTAAAACTGGTACCTATACACTGACACTTTTATCCTTTCATGAAGTGTGAATTGCCTGTAATATTTATCTTTCATTACAGCTCAATTTGATAAAGTGCCACATCAGTAGCCTGTGGGTTCCATTAACTGTGTATGTGTGTGTGTTTGTGTGTGTGTGTGTGTGTGTGTGTGTAAGTTTAGTAGCTTAGAATGATAACGATAAACGCTTTTCTTCAATTACTAAAGAATATTTTGAATACAAACTTTGCATGAATCTATCTCAGTTACACTGAATAGTTTATTCCTTTGACATTAATTGCTGAAATCTGTGTAGTGAGCTGTGGAAAATATTTGTGTCTTCTTGTTTCTTATTAGCCTGTTAAGTAGCTAAGCCTGCTTGCTTCAAGTGAGATATTTTGACTGCTGTTCCTTTTCTGAAGCAAGTAAACAGACCAGTAATCATGTATTGGTGATTGATTCTCAGTCATTTTAGTGCAGGTCCAGATTATGGAGCACATAGATACAATTAAGGCTTTCATGGTGCAGGTCTATTTGTTTCACTTTTCTGTAAGACTGGGATCTGTATGTGTAAGGAATAGAGAACCAAGAACTGTAAGCTCCATTTTATTGCATGGCATTTGGGAGGAGAATATCAGTAGACAAAGTGGTTAAAGCATTGGCAGATAATCTGGCAGATATCCACTCAAGTACTGGTTGATTGTGCCCTTGGTTTGGGATCAACCAAAGAGCAGTTTAAGTAGGAGTATATTATAATATATTCTAAATGTATATCTGGCTATCAGTGATATAAAGACAGTTCAAGTGACTAGGAAAAGCTGAAACAGACGTGGTCTGGCTGAGTTGTCTTTATTTCTCTTGGTGATACTCCAAATAATAATAAAAGTTAAAAATAAAAGCACAATAAATACATAAAAGACAAATATTTAGATCAGTGGTTATTTAATAATAAGTATATGGCACAGTGGACTTTTAAACAGTTATTCAACTACTTTTAAATATATGTTTCTGTAATGGAAAGTGAATAGCTACACTGGCATTGTGTGTCTCTGGCTTGATTAGCCCTGCTTATCTCTTACATTATTCATGTCACAAAGACATGTTCTTTGAGGGGTCATGCATGTGAAATCTATTACTGTATGAACTTCACAAGAAAAATATTTTGTAGTTTCTTTGTCTTTATATAAGTTATGAATTTTTTCTACTTTTTATTCTTGCTTTTCATATACTCTGAATCTAAACAGACTTTGTAATCATGTTAATTTTGCTAGTAGAGTTTCCGAATATTTAGATATCCATGGTTCAGGTATACATCTCTTCTGGTTCCGGCTAGGCCAGGTTTAATTTTTTGCAATAGCTGGGAGGTGGTGTGGCCAAGGATCCTAATGTTATTTAATACCACCTCACTCATTGCCAGGGTTGAGGCAAAGGGACTCTCTGTCTGAGAGAAGGAGAAGAGTATTCCTTCCAGTTGAAGAAAAGTGGCAGAGGGGGAGCCATCTGTATTGTTCATTGTAGCAGGGTCCTCGATGAGCATTTTTGAATGTGAATCACTCGCTCTTGTGTTGTTACTGATATTGTGCTGTTATTGTTCGTTTTCTTATCTCACTGCTGTTACTAATAAGTTTATCTTATCTCAACCCATGATCTTGGCCTTTTGTGCCTCCAATTCTCAGCTCCTTCCCACCACATGGGGAGAGGAAAACAGGGGCAAGGGCAGTCAGTGAAAGAGAGCACTGTGTGGTTTTGGAGAATCTCAGTGGGGACACTGAATTTGGGAGTACCGTTCCTAGAGCAGGACTACATCCTGATACAATTTTTAAAGCTTAAATGAGTTGTAAGGATTTCAACTTAGAGATTAAAACCTGTCAGGATTTTCAAGATCTCTGAATTCCTAAACAACTCCAAAACATCTCCCGAGTTAAAAGTTTCTGAGGATGCTCAGCAAGCATCCCTTGGTCTCTTGTCATAGAGACCACCTCTAAACACTAACCCCTGCCACCAAAACCTTACTACATAAACCTAAAACAACAGGAGAGAATCTAATATGCCTTTCATTTATAACACTACTTGCAGGTAGTGTTTTCACTGGTCAATGATTTTTGCCCTGTTAAACTTGGCAAAATATGTTTCTGTGGTATATCCTTGCAAACTAAAGAAATGTGCTGGCTCAGAAAAAATAAAATACAACCTTGAATGGTACTTACTATGGAGACATGGGAGTCTCTTTAGTGTAAGATTGTATGACGCATTTTGCTTTTGAATGTTAAGTTGAATTCTTGCCATTCTTCTCTGTCTTCATTAAAAAATGTGCCTCACAAAGGAAGCATGACAGGTTGAGTGAAAAATATATCTGAAGATAAACGGTACCTAGTGGTGAAAGCAAAATCTTAAAACTGTAATATTAAACAAGAGTCTGATTGGGTTTTATCTGGTTTTCCCAGGTTGACTATTGTAATCCAATTGTCAACTTTCTTACTCTCAGTGTTTGAAGTGTACCAAGCATTTCCTATCCTTCTGCTGATATTTAAAGTACAATTGATCAACATTTCTTTAAATTTTGAAGATCTATTTCTCATCTATATGAATACCATCTAATATCTATTCTTGTGATAAAGGCCTATTTGTTTATGGAACACAGATTAGTTTGATCTTTTGGAGGGTAAATTGTCACGTTTGCAATATTTGGGAAATACAATTTTTCTTTATATACCTTACTATCAGGCTTGTAATTCTAGGTTTGGAGTTAAAAGCAAAATTATAAAATTCTAATTTCTGTAAATATGAGAAAATAGTCATGTTCTGATAAGCATCGATTGTACTCTTAGACTTGTTCTAACTTGATACATTTGTTCTGTGAAAGTGTTACAGGGTGTTTTAAAATGATTGGATGTTTTCTAGATGTCTTGAGAGTTCAGATGATTTTGATTTCAAAGCAAATAGCTGATTGAGACAGTTTTTCAAGTATTCTTCATTTTTTTCAATCTTCTGAAAATTTCCTTAACAAAATTCCTGTGTTTCCATTACAATCAAACATGAATCATCTTATATAGTCAAGTTCCTACTCAAAATTCAGGCTCTTAGTGTGAAATGGCCTTAGATAATTTTTGGGGACTTTCAAATCACTGTTTTTCATTTTAATCTCTGCTTTTCCTGTGTTTTGAATTGGTTGGGGTTTTTTACTATTTCCCAAGCTGGATATGACATGTCAAGTTCAGGACTTAATTAGTTTTTTTTTAATTGGTGACTCATTGGACGTGAACAGAACTATTCTGCTTTCCACCTATTTTTTTGCATTTACTATTGAAAAAGACAAAATATTATCAGTTGTAACAGTGTATGTTTGGAGGAGCTGACAGAAAATGAAGTACTTCAGAAAATATATTTTTATACTTATTTTTATACTATTTTCAGTATTGCATAATCAACCTATTGTTACCCATCACCTAAAAAATATTAGCATCTTAAACTACATATCTGTTATGGTTCCATCAAATACCCATATGTTAGCTGTATATCATAGGAGTGCACTTCATACTGAGAAGACGTACTTATGATCTCCTTGCAATAATTCTTGGGCAACAAATAAGTACTCAAAACTTCTAAAATTATTGAACATTAACATAGGTATGAGCTTAGCATCTGCTCTGCTGCACTGGTGAATTGGAACATGCAGGATACAAGTAGGACTGCCTCTTTTACTTTGGAGTTAATTTTTTTTTTTTTTACATTTACTAGGTATTCTTTAAATTAAACAGACACATTTATAACTCTAAATTTTTGGTTTTGTCTTTCTGATACAAGCTTTTCTGTTAATTTAGTTTTAAGTAGTTAATCCATCACTAAAAAGTACTAGATTTCCCCCATATAGGACTTGAACAATAAGTATGAATGTTTATTGAAAATGTACTCAGAAACTGGATACCCTGGTAGAAAGTACTACTGGAGTTTTGGTGTCTGTTTTTTATCATTTTAAATTATTTATTCCTTGTGCTAAAGACTTATTTTCTACCCATTTCTGTTAGAATTAGAAGATGCCATGGTCATTTGAAAAGAATAATTTTAATATGAAGGAACTATGTATAAGGTATCTTATATCTTAAATATAAACAATATTTTAATCATAAAGAATCTTGATAATTACTCTCAAGAATGAAACTGAGGCATATTTATCAAAATACTTTAAAAGTTTGCTTAAAGGGAAGTGGATCTTCTTATGTTAAAGGTATTTATCATTATTGTGTGATGTTTTGTTATTTTTAAATCCCAAAACACGTTTTACAGAACAGATATTTCTGGCAATTTTACGCTTTTGTTAAGGAACTGGGATCTGGCCAAAGCTTCAACTGCTTTGAGTTTGCATTGATTTTATGTGGTATTACTATAAATCTATCTATATAATCTCTTTGAACACTATGAAGGTAACAAGGGCACTGTGGTTTCAGGAAATTTATGTGTCCTTAGCCTTACTTTCAACAATTTTCAGATTTTCTTGTACTGCATCTGAATTTCTCTTATGTTTTCTTTGAGTTTCTCACCTTCTGATGTTTGTTTCTTAGAGCTACCTTTTTCTTATGTAGTAAAATCGTGCAGATGGATATAACAGATACTGCCTCTTGTGAATCAAAGTGTGACAGATTGTGTCTGTAAAAATGAAAACTAAAATTAACTAATTTGAATCAGCACACAGGAAGTTTAACATTGTTACCAACACATTTGGCATTAAAAAGTTGTGTCTAGTTGTCTTCACTATCAGATGCAAGATGGTTGAATCAGTGAATTTCTCAGTGGGCAATTCTGTAAGTTGTTAATACTTGAAAAACTAATCCGTGGAACATTAAACAAAACAATGGACTTTTGAAAAATCTCCTGTTGATGAAATTTGAAGATTGACATATTAGTCCCTGGGATCTAAAGCACAATATAGTTTATGCTTTCATAGACTACAGCTAACTAATTCTCTTAATATTGGTCTGTAAGTGTGGGAAAATAGTGAAGAATGGCAAGGAGGATTGTAATCATGCTCGTTAAAGTGATTTGCAGCTGGTGTGTCAAAAACACATGTATCACAGTAATTGTTTTTGGCCTTGTGTGTTGGATGAGTAGAGCATCTGTGTTTAGACAACATAGACCTGTGATAGACTTAGGGGCCCTATCAAATATGCTAGAGATTCCTGCCTGGCTGTGGGAAAGATCAAAGCACAGTGGGATACTGTGCCTGTGCAAATCCCCGAGATACAGGCAAGACCAGCAGGTTTGGTGATGCTCTAGCACGGACCAAGTTTCTGCAGTGCCTGTGTCCCTTCTTTTGTGCCCCTGCCTGAACGCTGCTCCAGGGGTCCCGAAGGTAGCGAGGTAACGAGAACAAGCTTACTCTTTGCATTTCATCTGTGCTTTTATGGTTGTTGCTGCATCTCCTGTGCCAGCTCACACAGGAAATATAGTTTATTCCTCTTGAAGATTGAAAGCTCTTGAAGGTATTGTTCAACAACATTATTTTATATGAGGAACTACTTTTTCTTAGTGTATATGAAAACATTGATAAGAAATTAATAGATTTGCAAGGAGTTACCTGTGATTTTGTGTTATACAGTGACTACGTGTTGTCTCTATATAAAATTTTGCACTATACTATTTGATGATAAAAATTTTGTATTTCAGAGATTCAGCCGAGGTGGTCGTGCATTCGGCTGATGCATTTGCACCTGTGGCCTACCTTCATTTTTTAAAATTACACCTGGAGAATAAGGCAAGTAGGCTGCAAATGTTGTTTTCCTTTAAGGCTATATGCGTGCTTTCTAGTTGTGTTGTTTTGTCACAATTTGGAGTGAACCTACATATTCTCATGTGGGTGTTGCATTCAAATAACAGTGTACATATTTAGTTGAATTTCAGAACTTACCCTTGGGAAAGACTGAACACAAATGCTTGCTTGTGTCAAGTGCATGAATGGAGGTAGGATGTTTGTGTGGCATTTTTCGTCTTGAAACCTCAAGGTGATCAGCCAATGTGGTTCAGTCAAGCAAGTGTGTAACCTGTGTAGAACAGCTGCACTATAGAACACAGCTGTATTAGGAAACTGTATGAACAGTATTGATTTACTGGGAGGTGGCGTCTCTTTTTGATGTTTCCAATGTAAAGTGGATGGTTTAAAAACTTGCTAACCTATAAGTGCTTGACTTTTGAATGTTATGGCTTTTGGTTTTTCCATATGAAAGATACATCTAATGAAGGACATACAAGCATGTGGAGATTTAGCTTGATCAAAAATTTTAAAGGAATCATTAGTTCATTGAGATTAATTCTATTGGCTTATGATTCTATAGAAAGAGCAGAACAGGAATAGGAACTCTGATGGTTTAAATGTTGCAGACTGTCACGTGAGCAGAACTAAGGTCAAAACAGAAAATATTTTTCTTTGTATTTGTCATCTCTTTTCTGTTTTTCATTTTACTATTTTACAGTTAAAATAATATTTTTTTCCCTGAGCCTATACAAGTATTAGTATTTTGTTGAAGAGAGTACCTCGTGATCTTTCTTTTATTGTTGCAGTCATCTTTTTATAGCTCTTTCTATGTCTTTCTGCATTTTGATGATAGAAGTGGGGAGGTTGTTACAGAACGTTTTTATATTGGTATTTCACATTTCACGTCTCTTAAGCAACATTTCCTGCATGTCTTTCAATAGATCACGCCTTCCTCTCTTCCCCCTCCTTTTTCTTTTTTTTTTTTAATTTTATTGTTCCAAATAGATAAAATACCTCAATGTTTTTCTTCCATGATGGCCTCATCTTGCCTTGGAAAGTAAATTGTATTTCATCCTGTCAATTTCTAGTTTTGGATTTCTTTCAAAAACAAAACATTAAATATTTGTGTGGGAGACTGTGAAAAGGATATCAACTGACTATGTGAAACAAAACCAAATAGGCTGAATAAAGGAAAATTTGGGAATGTGGCATGATGGAGAAGACTGATAATATATTAATATTTCTTTGGGGGCACTGACTTTATTGCTCATGGCAAACTTGATGCTAAAACGTACCATACATCACTACAATGTGACAGGCTAGGGAAAATGAAAACCACAAAGCTTTACATAAATCAGGGAAAAAATCATATTAAAATGCATAACATTTGATATAAGAATCAAGATTTTACTTTTATCTGTTCAGTAGCTCTTTTCCCCTTCTTACGCAGATGTTTTAGATTTGGTTAAAGCCTCACAGTTTCAGGCAGTGTTGTAGTAAATCATATTTCCAATCCATTGTAGACAAACCTGTCACACTTTGCAAGGGGTAAAGTTTGCAGCAGCTTGCCCTGAATTTTGGTATATGAACTAATGTATTGTATATTTAAAAGGAAAATAGTCTAATTTTTGCAGTGATTGTCTCATAAGGAAAAGCATTAATATCTTTTAGCTATAGGTTATGTCATGATAAAATAAGCTAAGTTTTTGAGAAGTTATAAATATGGAGAACCAGTCAGTCTTTCAGACCATAACTGTTAGCATCATTTAACTGCATAATGATAAAGACATGCCTTCAGGATTGATATGCCTGTAGTATTGTACTTTTGCTCACTATTCGGTGCTTATAAGCCTGCAGAAAAATGTAAGTATGAGTTAGTATTCAGCACTTAAAAGCCAATCCTATAATAATAAAGTATTGCAGGAAAAAACTGCTTCAGAAGGAGAACTAATTTTAGTTTGAGGCTTTCAAGGGATTACTGAAAATTGGGAAAAATAATACACCATTATGAACAATGTTTAAAAGTAGGCACTTTTGTAAGCACTTTGTAGAAAATATTAACAGACTCCACAGTGAAGTGTAATTCTAATAAGTTTTATGACATCAGTTTTGTTATCATTTCTGCTGCGAGATAAGCATATTTTTAACTGTATTGTATATTCATTTTATCTTTGTTATTTGCCACAGGTGTTAATTTTACATTCTTTGAATTTACTTTTAAAATCATTTTGCAATTATAGCTAGTGCACCTTAGTCTCTGCTGTCTTTCCTCCTCTATAATGCATTTTCTTTAGCTTAATCTCTTCATGTTTGACTCAAAGCATGCCTAGAAATTTGGTTTAGATTGTTTCTGGCAGCAAAATGAGCCCCTGTGCCTAGGGGAACATAACATTGTACTCACTGTTCTGGTTTAATATATTTCTGTGCAACTTCAAGATGTTTTTTGCATAATAATTGAAGCTTTTTTTAAACACACCCGCTTTTCTTTCGTAAATAGTGATGCAGAGAAGGCTAAAGAGATAAATAAATATAATATTTTATTATTAAAGCTATTTAAAAATTTAGTAAACAATTTTTGTAGGCATTTTACAAAAAAACTGTTAAGAATAAATAATAATGGTAATAAAACACTAATGCTCAAAATTTGGGAATGCTTCTTTTACTTCAGGGTGAAAAACAAGGTCGCCACCATAATATAGATACCTAGTCTCATCAATATTTTACTTTGCCAAGATAGTCACTTCATACATTTGAAATGTAGAATGGTTTTTTTTTCGTGGCAGACAATTTCTGAAGAGTATTCTAGAATCTTTGAATTAGGTGTATTGGCTTTTGTGCTGAATAAAAATTAATTTCTGAGTATTTTCAATTACAAAACATACAACTGTGAAACTATATTTTTTTACTTTGTCAGCACAAAAAACTTGCAAAACCTTTTATTTTCTGCTATATTTTCCTACTTTGTTGGCTTTGTAAAGATCAGAAACAGAAATTAAAGCTGTTGGAGCTTCTGCTGATGGGAACACACTTCTGATGACAGTAGGGAACATACTAGCTGTTGTTCGTGCTTTCACACTTGCTCTTTCTCATATTTAATAATGGATACTTTGTTTCCGAGTTCCAGTGTGTAGGAGCACACACATATCAAATAATTCAAGCTGTGAAACTGCAGCCCCTTAAGTTTGAATAGTCCAGAATTAGAGGCAATCATGTAGTTTTCTTTCTGCACTTTGCATAAGAAAGGAGCCGCTTTGCCTATAAGAGATACAGGAATCATGCCTGCTGCTGCTTTTTCTTGTAATAGACCATTGCATTGTATTAGCTATCATAAACTGATACTGTGTTTTCTTGTTTGTAAAAGATCTTGACCTTGTGGCTGGAACATGTGTCAGTAGTGCAAGCATTTTGCCCCTGTTAAATGGCAGGAGATCTATTGTATAGGTCGTTTTGGAGATGATTTTAAAAACACCTGCAGAGTTCTCTAACTTGTACACTTGCAAATTTAGAAAAGGTTTTTGGGAGATATTTGTGTGCCATGTGTACTAAAGGCGTACGACCCTGTACGTTATATATGATTTAACATTGTAGCCTATTTCTGTCCAGTTCCTTACTAATTATTTTAGTTAATCTACATTTAGAACTTTAGCTGTAGAATTAGACTTTGTCAGTAATGTCAAGGGAAATAGGAAGGAATTTCAAGTTGCAAAACATGTTTTATTGGTGGCATTGTGGGTAGCATTTTTTGAATACTTTGTCATCTTTGAACAATACTTCTTCTAGGCAACCTTTAGTTTCCCTTCCACATTGTAAGACTATAGATAACACTTGTAGTTTTGTTTTCAAAACTTGATAACAAATACCACAAAACGTTTTTGTGCACTGATTAATTTCAAATATTAAGGTAATAAATAAAGGATTTTCTGTCCTACTCTATTTGATTGCAGATTCAGTCCAGTTCTCTGAGGAAAGATAGTTTTTAGTTCTCTCTTCATAATGAAGATACTTTATTTGAAAGTATTTTGGAGTAAAGGACTTTCTTTCCTATGAGTCTGTATATTGTACTCAAAATAATGCAAGATGCATGTAATCTCTCTCATTATATTTATTTCAAAGAGTTCTGTTATCAAGGTACATCACAAAGAATAAAGACATTATCATAATCTTTTGTCTTCTGAGCTCTCTGCTTCACTGTATTCTTATTGCTGCTCAGTGAGAGAGTTATCAGTTTTAGAATTGTGTTGTGATAGGTTTTTATACCAGTTTCTGTAGCGGAGAATGTAAGCTTTTTAAAAAGGCAATCTGTTGTTTTCATAAAAGACCACTGCATGGAATTTCAGCTATATCAGTCAAAGTCCTAGCTCCAAGGCTTTTTCAACAGGAGAATTTGGATCTTGGAACACTCGTGCATTTGCTTAACTTCATTCTGAGCGCACTTGCATCAATGACATGAGTTATGTGAATATAGTTAAGTGTATGCATGCATGCAGGCTCTGATCCAAAATTAGGTTGGTATCACAATGTACAGTGGGTGTGGGAGAAACTGTGTACCAAATGGGAAAATATATTACTTCTGTGAAGTAACATGAAAATGTTATGTGATAAAATAGGTTCTGTAAGATTTAATTAAAATGTCATTATAGCAAGCTTGATTTTTTCTTTTTAAAGTGATGAGAATATTTTTCAGGGAAAGTTACTCTGTCTGTGGCAGTCTATAAGTTTTAGCTTCTTAGATTACTTTCTCGGTTGAGAGGAATGGAAGACCAACATTTGTATGGATTTGAATATAGCTACTAAACAGAGTCTGGCAGTTCTACTTAGGCTGACATTCAGTCTGTTGTTCTTCGAGTGCCAGGTTCCACACCTAATACTTCTGCTGTAGCCTGCACGTGTGCTGCTGTGGAAGGTGATTGATTACCAATGTTTTTGGAGCCTTGTGGGAGTCTGCCTTGAATGGGTCATTGTGATGTATCATAGGCTTTGAAATCAACAGACATCTCTCATTATTTTTACAGACTTTGCATCTTGTAAGAGATTTCTGACATTTCACAATAATTTCCAAAAATTTTGCAACTGACTGCAAGGTTTTTATGCCTTTGTGGAAACACAGATGTATAATTTTATTTATCTCCGTGAAGCAATATTGATAGAAGCTAAATTATTTACAAAATATGGAGTTATTTAGGAAAAAGGGATGTGACTGTAGATAATATGAAAATTTCATGTGGCATCAGTTTGGGATATTTGTAACAATAACAAATTACAAATCTACAGGGGAGTTCTCTGTGTTTTGCCAAACCAGTTTTGATAGAGTCTGTGAGGCTCACTACATACCCATGAATTTTTTTATGAAGCACATTGTGCAGAAGTCATGTTTAAAAACATAGATGAAAGCATTTTAACTGGTGGCATAAAAATGGAATAGGTGCTCTTTTCATGTTCACTTGCAGAGCATATAAATTTGGTCCTCCACATTAGGGAATGGAGAGAAGTTACAGGTCTTTAATAGCAGCCTTGGAAGATATCTATAGCTCTAGATCTCTTCAAAGGTGATTATGTAAAGCTTAATAAAAGTGAGTAAAAAACTGGCAAGCTGAAACTTTTTCCTTTCCAGTTAACTTTTTTTTTTCCTACAGATGGATTTTTATGGCATAGTGAAGTTAAAATCCAGGTGATGTAAAAACAAAACCCAAAGCAGCAGTGTAGTGGTATCATTCACATCGCCATGTCTGTGCATGCTTTCTCAAGGGCTAGGACCAAGAGGTGCAAATTCTGCATGTGTAACATTAGAACTCCCCTGAATGTCTGTGCTGCAATGCAAATTGATTGTTTCGTGGTAAATGTTACGAATTACTCAGTGAAAGTAATTAATGTAGTAAAACAACAATTTGCAAGAAGCAAGCGCTTCTAGCACTTGATGCGGCTATACAGTCTGTATGTTTCCATGAAGTGCTCTCTTGTAGATAAAAAAAATTAGAAACTTTTAAAATAATTTAATTTTCTTGGTTCTTGTAGCTTAAACCATCTTAAGATCTTTTTCAATTACAGATTTGTCTTTCTGCTTCTTTATTTTTTGAGTCATACCTGCAGGCTTAGGGGCTATCAGGCATCCCTCTGGGTAATGGCAAAATGCACCCACTGATGGCAGTAGTCAAAGCTGTAGTTCAATGAGTGGGAAGTGGTACAGATGCTGCTGGATGCTTGTCTATTGTAATGTTGGAATGTGTGTCATGTTTATGCTAAATTGCAGTTTTTGTCTGGGTTATTATGTTACATTTCCTTGACTTCTTTTAACCTCTGATGTACAATTGTTTCACGTAAAGTAGATTATTGCCTTGACTTTCATGTCTTTCCTGGAGGAATGAATAAAATGAGGTCCAATCAAAGAACATCAGCCCCTCTTAGAGAATAGGTTTAGTGTTTACAGTGCTTATAAAACTACCTGTGAGCTCTTTTAGAGTCAGCAGAAACGTGTTTCCTCTCACAGGTAATGACCTTTTTGTAATTTAGCCTTTCCTTAAAATTTCCAAATGCACTGCTTTAACTTAACTGGATCCTTTTTCACTTCAGTGAAGTCAAATATTGACATAAGAGTTGAGACGTCACAGATTTCTGATGCGTACTGTAGTTTTCTGCCTATATTTTTCTGACTTTTTTTGCGGTTAATATAAAGAGAAAACTTTAAAATTGCAAAAAGATATGTTTTATTTTCCCAAGGAAAGAAAAAATACAGTAAAACTAAATACAATAAAAATTACTTCACTATATAATCTTAATATTCTTTTTTAATGATATTTTGCATGGAACATGAATTTGATGGCTAAAAGAATATTCAGCAGTTTCTAATCCATATTTAAGGATTAACAAAGGTTTCATATTTTGTCAACTTTTTATCTTGCTTCGTTTGGATTTTTGTGAATTTAGTATTTAAGAAGCCTGCAGTAAAATGCATAGTTTAGACACTACATGAAATTGGAGATCTTTGGGAAGAAATTTAATTGACAGAATTACAGCATGCAATGGTGTTTGATTAGGGTTTCTAGGTAAATTCAGTCATAATTCATTGCTTTTACACGGACAAGTGGTATTACCCAAGCTAGCGATGCAAAAGTCCACGTGCTCTGTGGACTAGGCTGATTGGAAAATCAGATGGAAGAGAGTAAGGGTTCTGATTGCTCAAAAATTAAAAAGCAAACAAACAAAAAAAAACCCCACATAAAATGTATGCTGTACTTATGTGACTTATTGAAAATGTAATGAGCACAGAATTGTTGAAGACTGGTCAGTATGCACTGTGCCTGTGTATTTTGCTTTAAAAGGTACAGCAGGTAGTTTTCTCTTCCTGGTCCTAAGAAAGGAAGAATGATTTTCCTTCCTTCTTGTCAAGAAATTACTTCAACGTGTAGATCTTGGGAAATGCATTTTTCTGTTAACTCATACCAAAGTATTTGGTGGAAAGGATAGTCTTTGTGAGATAATAGAAAGAGATTATTTTTTTACATGGGCTGCCTTCATTCATTGTTCCAAAAAGTTTAAAAACGTTCTTATTAATATTTTGCTCTATTTCAGGTATTTAATGACAATGTTATTTATAAAATTATTATTTTTGTGTTTTTGTTCCTTTGTTCACTTAGCTTATACTATTTTTTTGAAAACATAGTTATCTTCTATATAATGGTGGGATATAATTTCTTCATAATAGTGTTCTTTCTGTCTTTATTATTGGGTCTCATCATTTTTCATATCTGCTGTCTTAGTTACTAAGTCTGCTTTTTTCTTCCAATTGATATGTCAACAGGAGTATATTATGTTTTGCCAGTTCTGCAATCTAATGGGAAATCCTAATGGTATTCTTTCATGAATTGTTCTAAGATATGTACCTGTAGAGTTACAGTATTTTTTGTAACTTAAATATGTATTTGAATGATAAAATGTGCTGATTTCATACTGCTTGGCATGCTGTTTACTTGCTTATTTTATAATGTTTGTCTCAAGCAGGAAGACTCTTCGGGTACTTTTGTGGTCAGTAGCTGTTCTTGTGAGATAGGCTGCACTGATGACGATATTTTCCCTTCATCAGCAGAGTATGAACCACAGAAAAATATTCCAGTCATCTGGAAGACTTTGAAACATAACTCTTTGGATTTCAGTGAGTTTTGCACAGTTTTGAAAAATATTAGAAAAAACTATTGTCTATTTTATGCCAAGTGGAATATGTTAATTACTATACAAGCACTCCTGAAAAAAAATGTGCTCAACCTGTAGTAATTAGTCTGAAAAAAGAGATCCTACTAGAATGCATTTTTCTGATTATAAGCAATAGATCTGTAGTAGTGAAGCATTTCAAGGTAGTTTACAGGAGCATAACATTTTTTTTTCTTTCTTTCTCTCCCTCTTCCTTTCCCTTTCCTCCTCCTGGAAATCCCATATTTCTGTTATGCTACATACATAGACCGGTAAACTTCCTGAAAACTAAGTTTCACAGCTAACAGTGTTTGGGTATTGAATAGTATTTAGGTATTTGATATTTCTTGAATATGGATAAGTGCCTGGTGGGCTTTAAAAATGTCTAAACATGTTATGCTTTTGCAAAGATTATCAGAACCAGGTTAAGCACATAACTTCCAGTAAAATTTGGTATACAAGTTTGAAAATCCGTTTCTATGTCACTTGGATACTTTTGAAAATTTTAGCTTTTCAGTGTCACATCTTGTGCCAAGTCTGTAACCAAACAGGTCAAGAAATTGTAAATGGTCAGCAAAAATGGAAAGGAGGAGAAAAAGTACTGAAATTCTCAGCTAACATGCTACTTGCATGCATATTTTGTGAAGGCAGTGTTGGAGAAGGATTTGTCAACTAGCACTTGGGAGCTTGGCTACCAGAACACGTTTATATATGTTTGTAAATATTTTTGAAGATGTTTTTACAGTTTGTGGTTTTCTTTTCTGTCGAAGTTTTTCTTCTTTAAACAATTTAAAATGCATCATTGGTTAATCTGAAAACTTTCATTATTATAATCATAGTTCTGTTCTTCATTTCCCATAGCTAAGAAGTTTGAAAATTCAGGAAAATCCCTGAATGGTTACCAGTGGTTTTCAGGTATCACTGCCCACTTCCTTCCATCAAAGGATAAAAATGCTCAAGATGCAGCACGGGAGGCGTTTTCTTCTCTCAGAGGTGCTTTATTCAGTTAATACATAATCTGCTGTCATTGATTGTGTTTTTAATATGGTCTTAAGGAAGAATCTGTATTTTCATGTGGTGTTGTAACTTTAAATGTTGTGGTTGTTGGTTTGCCATCTCATTTTGCGTTTCATTGGAGTCTTTGATATCAAGACTGCCAGCTTTAAAATTTAACACATCATAATTTGATTGGCTTTGAAGACCCTGGAAAGCCAGGATAGTGTTCATATCACTGTAAAAATACTGTTTCCACAGTACTTGCTCACTTAATAGCATTCTCGAAATATGTGCTGTGTGTGTGAGTATGTATGTGTGCTATAGATGCTGTCTACTTGCTGAAACACTTTTGTAGCTTCCATAATTTTAAATTAAGTTTTCTAGAAAGCTGTTGTACATTTTGGCATCTAGGATTAGGTCAGTAGCAGTAAATCTCATTTGTATTCCTAATGTAAAGGCAAAATTGCTATCTTGGGAATCATGAAATCCAGGTTCCTTACAAGATTCTGACATATAAAGTAAAATGTTCATGTTTTGGTTTTGTATTTTTTCCTTCTAAAGTTTAAGTAAAGTATGTTTGTACAGGCTTCTTTTCATTCACAAAAATGGAAATAATTTTAAGTATCTAAATGGGTAAACTCATATTCTTGTTTATGAATTTGCATGAGACATTGTCGTATCATAGCTTATTTTTTTGTGTGTGCAGCTGAGTATTCATGGTTGAATATAAGGTGATAAAGAAACCCTAGAATTTTTTTCAGATACAGTTATACTTGGTAGAAGGTCATTAAGCTAGTTTTTGATTGGCTGGAAATCAGCAAGGTGGAGATGATCAGGCTTCTACTAAAAAAGGCAATAGATTTCAGTGTAAATCTGCACATAATCTATGAAGTGAAGCAAGAGGGTTGTGCAATCTTTTCTTTTTTCTCATTATATTTGAATGGAAGTTTGCTTGTACAAACATTATGTAATTTTGCCTTAGCATCTGCCAAAAAAGGTTGTGTCTGACTAGTGCAGTAGCCTATTGCTTTCAGCAGATTACTTGCATTACCTGTATGGTGGTAAGGAAAAAAAAAAGTAATTTTCTGATCCTTTGAGAAAATGTCAGTTCTCGTGTTTCTTTTAGTTATTCTCTTTTTGGAAGTGGGTGTGGAAACTGAATGAATTATGGTTCTGTCACGACAAAAGAAACAATTTGTTTCTGAGAATTTAATCTGCAAATGAGCACCAGGCTTTTTCTGAAAGCGTATTTAAAATCTGTACAGCAGTTCAGCTTCACTGTGGTGAGAATGGAATAAGCACAGTACTTTTAAACTTTTTGCTGGGTTAACTGATTTAATCACCTCTAAAGTGAATGGGTGCTGAGAAAAGGATTTGGAAAGGGAAATTTATTACTAGATGCTATGAAACATTCTGTAGAATGGATGGAATTCTATGAAGCCAAGAATGGGAGGAAATGCAGTATATTGCTGTTCATACATTTATTTTCTTAAACTCTCATGTTAAACTTTTTTTTAGATATGATTGGAAGATGACAAAGATTGCTGTGCTTTATATAATATAAAGCAGCTCTAGTGTGGTTGTACGATGGCAAAGTTTCATAAGCTTGAAGGGAACTATGTGGATTTTTATTACGTTAAGACTTAGTCTAAAGTTCTTAAATGCTACTTCCTGTAGACAGTTTGGATACTGTATTTTGTGGCTCTCAGCTAGGGATTCTGGATAACCCCTTAATAAAAAAACAAACAAAAAACCCCCCAACAAAGCAAAAACCAACCAACCAAAATCAATCAAAAAGCTGTACTTCAGTCAGTGTCACCTTTTGGGGCAGTTCTGCTTAAGTAAGGGTGAGTCTCACCTGATCATATTCTATAAATGATTAGAAACCATGAATTGCTTGAAATTCAACAGAAAGGCGGTAAGGTTTCCCTGTATATCCAGGAGATATGCTATGAAAGAGTCCTCTCCCTGAAAAACAGAAGTTGTTGTGAAGAGCCCAAGTGGTGGGTTGCTAACCCATTCATCATGTATGCCTTTCTACTAGAGAGAGTGCTTTGGGAGTCAGTTTTATTTTGATTGTAAATGGGGGAAAAGTTACTTCCCACCGTTCCTGTAATTCATGCAGGGGAAAAAGGGATAGGACTTTTACGTAGATTTTTTTTTAAGTAAAGGTAGAAATTATGGATTTACCCAAATCACTGCCTTCAGCTTACTCTGTCCACGAATTACAGTTAGTTTGTTGGCTCATATATTTTAAATTTAGAGTGGGGGTGTTTGCATGTGCAGAGGTATGTATCAGTTGGTTGACGTTTTTTTCCCCCTCCAGTATTCATATAACGCTGCAGAACTTTTAACTGCAGGCCTTTCTTCTTGACTAAAGTGCTGGCTGGAAATTTGAAAATTGTTCTGGTTTCCTCCTTAACTGATGATGTAACAGCTGGTATTGACCTGATTGCTATCAGGTAGCTTTCAAATACATTTCTGTTTCCATACAGAATTGCCATTGCATGCTAATTTATCAGCTAATATTTCTGGACATGTGTTGTGATTTCATAGAAGTTCTATGTCAACTGCTATATAACCTCTTATATCACTTATGCACACTTTCTTTTCTGTGAGTTCCCCTCTTCATATTGCCATTGTTATTGGCAGTATGACTAAGTAAAGCTGAGACATTTAGAACAAAATTCAGTAGTGGTGTGACCAAACTAATCTTTATGAAAGTGTGCAAAATCCTTAACTGTCTTTGAAAGCACTGAGAAGTTTTACGCAAAAACTGCGTTTCTCACTAAGGCAACAACCTTCAGAGATTGTCTATATACCTTTGAACTTCTCAACTGGAAAACAAATGTATAAATATATACATGTACACACTGTAACATTAAAGGGCAAGATCCCCGAAATTACACTGAGAAGAGCTTTACACGTCTTACTTAAATTAGGTCACAGA
This sequence comes from Lycocorax pyrrhopterus obiensis, assembly GCA_014706295.1. NCBI lineage: Eukaryota > Metazoa > Chordata > Aves > Passeriformes > Paradisaeidae > Lycocorax > Lycocorax pyrrhopterus. Next base: position 34,486,189 of record JACSVZ010000007.1, read on the forward strand.
GTGCTCTCTTATTATATATGTTCTATATACAGAGAAGATTTTGCCTTTATTTAATTTCTATTGCTCATGAGCTGCAAAAGACACACACTGCAGAGCTGATCCCATATCTTGTTATGTGATTGACTGTGTAAGAGTAATACATTCTCTCTGAGCTCTGTGGCTGGAATATTCTATGCATGCACATTCAGAAGATCTTGACTTCTCAGTATCTCTTCTTTAGCTGTCTGCTTGAGCTTTCCTTTGCTCTCATCTTTCCTTCATTTCTCCTGTGGCCACTTCTGTTTCCTATTGTCTGTCTTGCCATTTATAACTCTTTGTTTATGCAGAGATTATTATTGCAGTGAAAGTTTTTAAAAACAGCTTCGACAAGCATCCCTCTGGAATAGCGTATAAGTATTGGATCTTTTCCCTGAAGATGGCTATTGTCCCTTCCAGTTCTGTATTTTTGTGATTCAAAGTCCTTTGTAGATTACTATCTGTCATAGAATGAGCACCCCACCCCAAGCCCCCCCAGGATAATCAAACTTATGGATACAAGTAATTTGGACAGTAACATATCTACATGCATGAATGCGTGATGTGTTTTCATGGGGCAAGAATTCACTACTTCTCAGAGTGGATAAAATTTATTTTGTAGTCCGCTTCTGTGTATTTGGAAAACTAACATGAGAAAGAATGTAATGAAAAAAACAGATATTAAATGGGGAAAGGTAGTATATTGCAAAACCTTCAGTCATGTTTAGACAACAGTTAGGTTATTACCAGTTGGTTTTGCTGAACAAAACCAGGATGCCTATGCTGTCTTTCTACACACACTTAAAATACTCTGTCTTTAACAGCTATATTTTTTTTTATCCTGCAGCTAATTTGACTTCAGAGGGATTGAAACTGAAGGATATTATTTTGGTTCATCTATATATGAAGAGCATGAAAGATTTCAGTGTTATAAACTCAGTTTATGTGACGGAATTTGATTTGTGTCCACCAGCAAGGTAGGATTAGACTACTGCTATAGTATGATACACTGTAATAGACTGAATTATTGTTTGCATATATGTGAAGCATCTTACCAAATGTTTGTGTATCACAGAAGAAGACTTTTTCTGCCTTTTGGAGTACTAACATCACTGCTGCTCATGTCCAAAACACTAGGGTTAGAATATGCTTTAATATATGCCATAAGATTTATAAATGCCCCCCGATGTGGACTTACAGAAGGATAATACATGGTTTGCAAGTCTTAGTTCTTTTTTGACTTGATTGAACTGACAGCTGTTTGTATTGCTGGAATTTTATTTTGCTTTTTTGTTTGCATCCCTTGGCCTGTTGGCAGTGATTCTCTGAATGCAACCCAGGATATCATCAACCCTCTTTGCCACAAGGGCACGTTGTTGGCTCATGTTCAAGCTGGTGTCCATCAGGAACCTCCAGTCCTTCTCTGTAAAGCTGCTTTTGAGCCAGTGGGCCCACAGAATATACTGGGCCTTGGGTTTGTTCCTTCCCCTAGTGTAGGACTTGCAGCTTCTCCTTGCTGAACTTCATGAAGTTCCTGTGTACCCATTGCTTTATCCTGTCGATATCCATGTGGATGGCAACTTGCCAAGGATACACTCTGCCCCATCATGCAGATTATGAATGAAGATGTTGAACAGGAGTGGATCCAGTATAGTCTCCTGGTTGTTCACCTGTGAGACTTTGTGCCACTGATCTCACCCACTGAGCCTGACTGTTCAGCCAGTTTTTACTCTACCCACTCTCTGCACATCCAGCCCTTACATCAACAACTTCTCTATGAATGTGTTACAGGAGAAAGTGTCAAAAGCGTTGCTGAAGCCTTACTACCAATATCAAGCCTTCCTAAAAGTGATGAGGTCTGGAACCTTCTAGGTCTTTGTGACAAATATAACTCACGTTGTTCTATTTATTTTGTTAAATACAAAAGCAAAATTCTCATCTGAGCAGTTGCTTGAGATTCACATCATGAGATACTGACAGTTATTTCAAAACTCCACCAATATATATTTAGGCTGTTTCTTTTCTTTCCCTGCCTATATGAACTTGGCTCTGGTTGAAGACAAATACTGGATTAGATAGATCTTTGGCTCAATCCAGTGTGGTTGTTCTTAATGTTTTGTGTTTCCCTCAGATAATCACAGTTAATGGATAGCTTAGCTGCCCTTCCATGTCAGTAAGAATTCAAGTATGAAAAGAAATTAGACTTATAATAGCACTTTTATTCATAGATCCACAAAGCATAGTTTTTACAATATCTGTCGTACAGAATCTTCCATGTTGCATCCAAGTATAATGAAACTGCTTGCTGGTTTCAGTGTGCAGTATGTGATTCCTGTGTTGTTTGGGTGTGATGGGTTTGTTTTCCATTGGAAATTGGATAAAAAACACCTAGCCCATGAATTTGGTTTTTTTTTTAATTGTGTGTTAAAACTAATTTTCTGTTTGTATTTTTTATTGCCTTTGTCAAAATGGCTTATTTCTTTTTACAGTAATTTGTAATTTCTTACAGTAACTTTTTATGCTTCTGAGATAATATGCTGAGAATGCAGAACTGATATAGCTTGAAAAATTCACTTGAATCATAAGTTAATACAGGTTGTAAGGGACCTCTGGAGGTCATCTAGTCCAACGCTGCTCTGAAAGCAGGGTCAACCCTGCGGTCATACCTCTTGTCTTCTTCATATTTTTAAAACCAACTGTTCAGCAATTTTCTAATGAAAAATACTGTATTTTATATTCTTATTACAGAGTATGAAGTGTGACAGGGGCATATGAATATTAAGTGTAGCAAGACAAATAGGTCAAAGACATTGTTAAGATAATCATCGTAGACTGACATTCCCCTACACTGCCTGGGTGTCAGACCCAAAGAAAGCAGAGAGAAGCTTCTTCGAGATGGTAACTGTAGATCAGGATTATTAAATCACAGAGAAATGGGAGTGTCAGCTGTGTGTACCTTCAGAGGAGGGATCTAATCCCAGTTGTAAACTATGCAAAATTATTCTCCGCTTCTACATGTCTTAGGATCTCTTTATAATACTCAACTTCTCCCAATTTATCTTTCATTTCTTATGCCTCATGTTTTAGGCCTCCACATTTGCATAGCCAGCTACATAGCCTTCCATCAGTAAGATAACAAGGTAGAAAGATTAGAAAGTTGTGGGAAAATGGTTTTTTAGTATTATTTTCGTGGAGCAAACAGTTTTGAGAGCATCATAGAATATCCTGAGTAGGAAGGGACCCACAAGGATCGCCAAAGTCTAGCTCATGGCCCTGCACAGGACACGTTAAGAGTCACTCCCTGTGTCTGAGAGCATTGTCCAAATGCTTCTTGAACTCTGTCAGGCTGGTGATGTGACCACTGCCCTGAGGAGCCCATTTCAGTGCCCAACCACCCTCTGGGTGAAGAACCTTTCCCTAATATCTAACCTAAACCTCCCCTGACACAACTTCAGGCTGTTCCCTCAGGTCCTGTCACTGGTTACCCCAGAAAAGAAATAAGTGCCTGCCCCTCCTCTTCCCCTCATGAGGAAGTTGTAACTGCAATGAGGTCTCCCCTTGATCTTCTCTTCTCCAGGCTGAACAGACCAAATGACTTCAGCTGCTCCTCATGCAGCTTCCCCTCCAGGTCCTTCACTATCCTCATGGCCCTACTTTGGATGCTTTCTAACGCTTTATATCTTTGTTATACTGTGGCTCTCAGAACTGCCCCCAGGACTCGAGGTGAGGCCGCCCCAGTGCAGAGCAGAGCGGGACAATCCCCTCCCTTGCCCGGCTGGCGATGCTGGGCCCGATGCCCCCCAGGACACGCTTGGCCCTCCTGGCTGCCAGGGCACTGCTGACTCATGTTCATCTTGCCATTGACCAGGGTCCTCAGGCCCCTTTCCACAGTTTATGTTGCATATTTGTTTATGTTGCATTTTGTCCTGAAGAAAAATTATACAGCAGTTTGCATGGTTGCATCATTGCATTATGTACAGAGGCCTGGTTGTGGAAGTTTTCACAAGCAGTATGCTGGAAGCACTGACTTGGGTGTGGATCTGCAATAAATTTGCAAAATTGTCTTGAAAATTTACCAGCCGAAGCAGAAAATCCATTCATCCATGCTTATGATGATGGTAATGAGGAAAAACTACTATATTTACATGTGAGAGGTGGGGAGAAAAATAGTTTTCTTAGAAGAAATAAGCAAGATGAGAAGAATTTTATAAGGCTATGTTACATGATATGTAAAGAGAACAAGTAATTTTTTGTTGGATTCCTGCTGGGAGCTAAATTACTTTTTTATGCATGGACTGCAAATATAATTATTTTTCAGTCTTTGAAATGTTGATTTCCCCACATAGACCCTCAACCCCCCTGCTTTTTAACTGGCCACATGCAACACACGTCTGTCTGTTCATCAAGGCACTCAGTCTTCCTTGGAGGAAACAAAAGTGAACTTTATAAGTGAATGCTTAAGTAGATTTTGAGTCCTGTCACATGAGTGTATCTGTCATGCAACTTAAAGTATAGCAGAAGAATATGCTAGTATTACAGATAACCTGTGAGAAGGTTGTAAAGGAACTGTAAGCTGCTGCTTTTTAGAAAACTTTGACACTGTCTCTCACAGCTTCCTCATAGGCAAACTCAGGAAGTGTGGACTGGATGAGTGGACAGAGATGTGGACTGAGAACTGCCTGAATGGCAGATACCAGAGGGTCATAATGAGTGGCACAGGGTCTAGTTGGAGACCTGTCACTAACAGTGTGCCCCAAGGTTCAATATTTGGCCCAGTATTGTTTAATTTATTCATCAATGACTAGGATGAAGGTGCAGATCTCTCCTCAGCAAGTTCACTGGTGACACCAAGCTGGGAGGAGTGGCTGATACCCCAGAGGGCTGTGCAGCCCTGCAGAAGAACCTCAACAGGTTGGAGAGATGGGCAGAGAAGATCCTTCTGAAATTCAGCAAAGGCAAACGCAGGGTCCTGCACCTGGGGAGGAATAACCCCATGGACCAGCACAGGCTGGAAACTGAAGTGCTGGGAAGCAGCTCTGAAAAGAAGGACCTGGGAGTCCTGGTGGACAAGAAGCTGTCTGTGAGCCAGCAGTGTCTTTGAAGAGATAACAGTGTTAATGCTAGCAGGTTATTGCGATACACTAACTTTTGCTATATGATCCTGGCAAAATTTCTTAAGATAGTGACCAGACAAAAAAAAGCAGAAAATAAATGTTGAAAATTGGTGCAAGCAAACTTCTGTTTGAAAAAAATAATCATCACGTGTTTTCAGAGTATGTGTGGAAACGCTGTTGCCTGATGGAGTGCTGTTTTGCATTGACTGCCTTGCACATAAGTATGACATGGCAACGGATGATGTAGTACATGACGAAAAGCTGGTCATGCATGTACAGAGCATTTCCCACTGGGCACCCGCCAGCATAGGACCTTACAGTCAGTCCATCAAGGTAGGACTTTTTGTTACTTCATGTGAAATATATGCCCCTTTACTGAAATGAATAGAGTTATAAAGTCACCTTCTCTCTCTTCCGAATGTGCAAAAGAAAATGTGTAAAAAAAAAAAGCCAACAGCATTTTGAATTTATGTTTTTAAAACTTATAGGCGACTTAACTCTCATCAGTTCTTCATTTTGTGATAATAAAATTGGTTAAATTATTCTTTTCAGAGAATCTCAAGAACAGCATACTTCGGTTGTATATTATAATTAGAGAAAAAACCTGTCATACATATACTTTTATAATCTGCCTAGAATATAAACAGAATTTAGGAACAGCTGAGGATATTTCAGTTTCCTTGTTAAAGCTCAGACTTTTTTATAGGTAGAGTCGATCCTAAAATGCTTATTTAATTAAATCCCTTTTGACTCTTGTGGTGCTGCTTAACCATTTAAAAGAACATCAAGGTTGAAGAACTGTTCTATTTTTCAAAATAATAACAAACTGAAAAGAATATTACATACTATTTAGAAGTATGAAAAGGAGGCAGTAAAGTATCGTGGAAAAGTGGTCCAAAAATTTGCATTAAAATATTTCTCCTAATATGGTATTTTTTTGTCCTGCTACTACCATTCTGACAGTTGGTGAACTGTCTCAACCTTTTCTGTTGCAAAAAATATGTGCCTGTCTTACCAATGCTCTTCTCACATAGTACATTGTCCAGTGCTGTGCAGACTGATTTAAGCAAGATGTTACGACATCTGTTTAAATTTCCTGAAATTTTTTTGAGTCTGCAAACCTAGTATATTGGCCATGCAATTGTACTTTGTTTTGTCTTTGTACTATTTTACTGATAATTTCAGGAACAGTATTTTGCTTCAGAAGCTCATGTGGAGTTTGTTTTATTTTCAGGAAGAAATGTTGGTAGTTTACTATATGAATCTTCTTGTTACAGCAGGGTGGGTTTTTATCATCTCTCTGTATCCATTTTTCTTGAGAAAGCAGGAAGTTGGTTTATTAAACTTTATTCCATTCAGTCTTACACTTTAATGATCATAACTGTATCGTATCATGCATAGTCCTTCAAAGATTAAAATTAATGAGCTTTGCATCTTTGTTATTTGGAGAAACTTCTCTAACATTGCAACTAATCTCTATATCCTAGAACTGGCATCAACTAAATTCAGAAAAGTGTGTCAACTGAAAATTGCTTCAGTAACCCAGTGAAAGTCTCACGCTGCAGATGTCAATAAGCAGGTACTGCTAGATCTTCTGGTGGTACAGGACAGTCAACATGCCCAAACAAAAGTTCATATCTCTTCAAATATAGTGTAACCAGTAACACTGGTCAGCAATTCAGACATTAAGGAAAATTTTCCACTGGTGTGTTTTGTTTTGCTTTATTTTCTTTTACCCTCAAGAGAACATTTTAGTTAAGCAACATTATCTTCTTAAACATGAATTTTCCAAAATTAAAATCTTCTTTGGATGAGTATTCAGAACTTTCTAAGGCTATGTACAGACAGGTATTAAGCTCTTAAGGTCACCAGCAGAAGTAAGCACTTCAGTATATTTTAGGAATGGAATATATTTTTCGGAATAAATAAGGAAGGAACAAAAGTGGGGTTTTAATCTTTGTCATCAGCAAAACTTTTTGAAATGATACAAATTTTATGATGATGAAATGTTTATTTGTCTTTTATGATTGAGGAACAGAAGCCTAATGATCCTAAAACAGTAAATGTTTATTACTCTTATGTTGTATATCAGTGGAGTTTGTTTATTTTTTCCTTGACAGCAATTGGGCAATTAAATTTTTGTCTTTTCAGTCCAATATGAAGTTTTGTGGACACTGGGGAGTCATCATGTATTTTTGCACAGTGTTTTTGCTGAGTTCAGAATAGACCATAGACTAATATTCAGGATATTGCAAGTTGGGATTGATGTGCCCTGGCATGTAAGAGCAGAGCTGGCAGCAGAAAGATGTAGGTAGTTCATGCAAACTATGGAATTCACACTTCAGGCTCAAAAATCACGCATCAGAGCATCATTTCAATTTGGTAGGGATCTTTCAGGATCTTGCCAACAGTGCTATGAGGACAAAAAGTGAAGATTTGGAATTTACCGTGAGAATGTCCTGACCTCAGTTTGATAGACACCAAACAACAGTGGCAGAAAGAAATTAGGATTTTCAAATTACTTATAGCAAAATTCGTCCTCTTTTGGATTAACAGTCTTTCTCTTCTCGGTCTAATATTCTATAAAAACAACTTCAGTGTTTCTCCTCGTAAGAAGTAGACATGAACTGTTCGAAGATACCAGAAGACA